>PVIR01000799.1:133308-151086 GCA_004026965.1 Petromus typicus | reverse complement strand
CCCCACCAAAAATTTTTTGCTGTCATTGAACAAAATGGAAGCCTCAGCAGGACCCTTGCTCAGTCTGTGATTCAGCCCCACCTAGCACTTTGGTAGGTACATATCAGATTTCAGAAGCATGTGAAGTTAAAGGAGATTTAAAGAAAAATATGGTTTTATCTTTATTAAGGTACCTAGCAATTTTATATGATGCTAACACGTTTATTGTCAAGAAATGTAAGTTTAAAACAGAAAGTACTAGCTTGGCTTCTTTTACCTGACATTTAAACCAGTTCATTATTTAAATACTTAAATCCTCTTATTTACCTAAAAACAGCTGTATAGCTTGTTAAGGGTGAAAAAGAAATGGAAAAAGGGGTTCTATTTAATTGCATTGCTTTCGCAGATGTAATTATTTCCTGAATAATACTTATAATACCAGGAGTTTAAGAGCTGCTTGTTACAGAAAAGAGTTGACCAGCTAAGCACTGTAGGTCATATCCAGCCCGTCACCTCTCTGTACTTTTTACTGGTACATGGCCTTACCCATTTGTTTGCTATTGTCTATGGCTGCTTTTGGGCAGAATGGTAGAACTGAATAGTGGTAACACATTGTACTGGATGGCTCATACATTCTAAAATATTTATTATCTGGTCCTTTTATAGAAAAGTGCTAGAACAATTTAACTTTGGGACTGTCTCACATTGTCCTAATTGTTCTTCTGTAATATTTAAGGAATGGACTTGAGTTTTTATTCCTAATGCTGAATTGATCTTTATAGGGTCCTTGTAGATTTCCTGATGTGGCATTAAGAAATAAGCAAGTGTGCTGAAGTATTGCACATCTGTGTCCTCACAGAAGGCTCACCCTGAAGTCACCTTGTTTTTTTAGGAGCCAGCTGTTACTTGCACTTTAGCGTGGGGCAGAGATTCACCTCTGCCTGTTCTCAGCTTATTTATTATACTTAACTACCATTCTTTCTTACTTCTAGCCATTTTCCTCTAATTGGTAGAGGAATAATTAACATCTGAGTCTCCCAAACCTCACATTTCCTTATGTTTATTCATAAACCCTGGGAAGCAGAGAGAAGGCCCTCCCATCACTGCATTCTCCAGGGCTGGCCTGGTGCCTGGAGTACATGGGCGTGACGGTCAGTAAGTGACTCAGGGTCTAGAAACAGAGCATATAGCAGATAGGTCTCTTTTGGCCATTCAAGAAGTCTTACTGCATAACCCCTGCTCTGTAGAAGCTCCTTTTTCCTTCTTTCTCACAGGATCTGCCTATTTTTCTCCTGGTCTCAGGCGGTGGTTATCATGGGTGTGGTGCTACAAGGTGCCAACCTGTACGGTTACATCAGGTGTAAGGTGGGCAGCAGGAAGAATTTAACCAGCATGGCTACCTCGTATCTTGGGAAGCAGTTTTTAAGACAAGTAAGTTTTCTGGGTTTATTGGTGACCAATGAATGATTTCTCTTACAGAATTTTAATTTTTCTGAAGTCTTTCTTAACAGAATTTGAAAGTATGTCATTATTTAAATATGGGATTATCAAAGATGTATTAGTTCTTTATAGGCTTTTAGGACATGCCAGAAATATATTATCAGTATATAAAAATTTTTTAAAATCAAGAGAGATGAATTATTGATAATGAACACATTTTAAAAAAATACTGTAAGTTCAGTTGCTTTCCATTAATTGTGGTGGCTTTAAGTGGGTGTCCTTGAAGAATGTATATTGTGTGGTTTTAGGGTTTATAGACAGAACAAGGAACAAATTGAAACATACGACCTTATCATTGAGGATTGTTTTCAAGTACATTGCTGGATTTTCCTCTCCTAGAACATGGAGGTTTAAAGTTTCTCAGTGAGAGTGTAAGTCAGGGTTTTCAGCAGAATAGGCAGAATGGTTCGTAGGTAAGCAGTTACTGATTAAATCCCTTGAGAAAGCCAGCTAGGTCTTTACATGGCAATGCCTCACATTTGTTCAGTGCAGTAGGTTACGTAGGACAGCAGTTCTGGAATCCTAGCTTACATCAGAGTCGCCTTGAGGGCACAGAATTGCTGGTCTTTAGGTCTCAGGTTTTCTGTTTAGTAGATCCTGCAGGTGGAGTCTTATAATTAGCATCTCTAAAATGTTTTTGTCCGAAGATTACACTTCAGATAACTAAAGCCCTGAGAGAATAAGTGATTTACTTAAAAAGAGAGCTGGTAGTTGGTACCAAGCCAGGGCATGAACTCAACTTTTTGTATTAGAAATTCAGTGTTCTTCCTGTTCTTCAAATTTGTTTTGTTTTGAATTAGTAGAAGATTAGAGGTAGAAGAATCTAATATTCCCATAGTGATTTTCAGCTAGAGGATTTTTGTACAACCCCAGTATATTTTTGCTGTGGCCTACCTTTAGGTAACTTTATTGTTTATGCCTACATGTGTGCTTAGGATCTCCTGTGTTTCTGGAAGTGGGAGGGACATTGAGTATAGATGAAATTGGACCTTGATCCTGGCATATCAGGGTAGGGTTAGTATTGTATATGGTGCCAGGTGAAGCTCTGATGGGACCCAAAGATATACTTCTCCAGCCTGTGTACTTCTTAGCCTGAGTGTAAAGTAATACAGAAGAAAACTGTGCTTATGATGGAGAACATTTTCTTAGGCCTAGTGATTTGAAGGCTGTGGTATATGAAGTGAAATCATTTTGAATATTAAGGAGTGTTTTTCTTACTTGCAGAACACTGGAGATGACCAGACTACCTGAGTAGAGAGAAAGCTTATGTGTTGTTACCTTGGGGAACAATTGAAGAGATTCTTGACTCTGAACTGTTTATAGAGATCCATTCATTTTGCAAAGAAGAATGTTGGGTTTGTTTTTTTGCTTAAAAACTTCATTAAAAAAAAGGAACAGGTTTCATATTTTTTTTCTTTCTAGTGGTTGGGGCTAGGTATAGTATCATCAGAAACATTGTCAGAATTGTTTTAAGGCCTACGTGTGTGCACGGCCATGTCATAGCATTGTATCCCAATTTATTATGTTCATTTACATGTTTAACAGATCTTTACATTTTGATCCATAGTGCATAGGATGGTATTAGTCTGTTTCATATTTCTGTGTGTCTGCATATTATTTCTGTAGATTATTTTTGGTAGTTTTGATTCTCTGTAAATGTGAGCACTTTAGCTTGTTATGTAAGAGTTACAAAAGTTAGAAATAATTTATGTACTTTATGGTACATATTTTTATCCTAGAAATACACACAAGCAGATAAAAACCAAATTCAGGCCAGTAGTGTTAACTAGTTTCTAAATTATATTTTTATTTTGAGGCCATTATTATATAAACAATGTTCACAGTTTATGTTTAAGGTATACCCAGGAATTGCTGCTGTTTTATTTATTTTAGGGAAAGGATAGTGAGATTTTACTTTGGAAATCCCTGGAAGCCCTTTAATGTTCTTTGGACTAATGAATATTAGTTTTACCACTAAAAATGTTATTCTTATGGTAATGAGAATAATCTTTTGGGTACATGGCATAATAAATGCCTAAAAGACATTTTGTTTTATGAATCTATTTTTTCTTCTACAATGAAGATATTGTAAATCATACATTTATATTACTAGTATTTCTTAAAGCAATATATGTAACTAAACTAAACCAATCTATAAACTTGTATGTATCTGTAAATTTTGTTGTAGGTACTATAAACTTTGTTGAAGTCTTAATTGGCAGATTATGTTGTGAATGTACTGTTTAAATATTTTAGATGTTCTGTTAAATTGAATATTTGTCTTTATTGGTGTAGTAACTTGGGAAGTGCATAACTTTATATTTGTATAAAGCTCTATTGTTTACAAAGCATTTGATGTGTGTAATCTCATTTAGCCTCCACAGAAACTACTTGATTTCTTAGATGAGCACCTTCTAGCTCTTGAAGAACTTGTCTAGGGAACTAGAGGTCACAGAATATCTGTGGAATATAAACAAGGCCTATAACTATTTTTAAAGGGAATATTTGTGTCCAGTGTCCTTTTCTTCCTTTCAAATCATTAATTTATATAGTATTTATTTGCCATTTTACTCATATTCAGCAGTTATTCTGTCTGGGGAAAAGTCGAATGGATCAGAGGGATATTTTTAATTAGTCTGAAAGACGAAACCTGTTAGTTTAGGGTTGGTAGTCCAACAGGGTTGCGCTCATGTAGTTATCAAGTTAACTACGTTATATGAATGTGCAGTCCTAGAGCAAATATGACTTCAATTTTGAACTTTGCTTCTGGCTTGATTTACTACTTAAAAAACAAGACCAGAGGGCCGGGGAGTTAGCTCAGTGGTTCCGGCGCCTGTCTTGCAAGCGCAAGGGCCCGGGTTCGATTCCCCGGTAACCACATAACAATACTGGGTGTGGAGATCCACACCCAGCAGCAACCAGTACCACATACCACAGTGCCGGGCGTGGTGGCTCACGCTTGTAATCCCAGCACTCGGGAGGCAGAGGCAGGAGGATTGTGATGTGAGTTTGAGGCTGAGCTCAGGGCCAGCCTGAACCACAAAGCGAGACCCTGTCTCAAAAACTCTAAAAAAAAAAAAAAACAAGACCAGAAGGCATCCTCATCCCTTCTCTTCTGGCTGAAAGGTAGACACAGTAGCTAGAGCTGAGCTATTATGGAGGCCTTTTTTTGTGTGTGAATGGCAGAGAAATGAGGTGGAGATAAATGTTTGAGTCCCATATGGTGTAATAGCCCTGAACTACCTTCTGAATTTTCACATGAGAGAGAAGCAAACATCCATCCTGATTGTTACTGCTCCGGCTTGTTTATAGCCTACCTGAATTATTGTCAGTGTAATACACTTTGAGCATAGTTCTTCCTTTTAGTGTAGCACTTGAGACAACAGTCATTAGTAAGGGTGTGCTAGCAGTTTGAACTTTTTTCTATGTAGTGATTATGTGACTATTACAGGTACTAATGAGTACTGTTCGGATCTGTTGCTGCATAAGAATTCATTCTAAAAGTTACTGATATGACAGTCATTTAAATGCTCAGAAACTCTGAGACAGAGATTTGAGTAGAGCAGTGAGGGGACAACTTCTGCTGAACTGGTCTCAGACTCAGGAAGCCTTGAAATCTGGGCTTGACACAATGGCTGGGGCAGGAAACACTTGGGGTATCTTCAGTTTGGGGCCTGGAGATTGGCACAGGCGGTTGTCCAGGGCCTTGGCTAAGCTGCTGTCAGAATGTCTGCAGTGTAGCCTCGGTGTGGAGTCTTCATGTGGGCTCATTTGGGCTGCTTCTCCACTTGGTCCTGGGTTCTCATGGTGGACCTCCCAAAAGGACAATGTGCATGGCTTTATGACTGGTCGAATTCAGCCACCTCTCTTCTGCTGTACTTCGTTGGATGGAGCAGTCACCAGATTCAAGGAGAGGATGAACAGACCTACTACTTGATGAGTGTTAAGATTATATTTAAAAAGTTAAGATATGTGGGATATAGATAGTGCTGTGGCTGTCTTATGGAAATAAAATTTACTGTACTTCCTATTTCATTATAATTGAAAAAATTATTTGGAAGAGATTGAAGATAGTAGATAAGTTTTTAATCTACCCTAGGTCAACCTCACCTTTAGAGGAATTGACTACAAAGTCCAGTTAACATGAAAGCAATATTACATAGCCATCAGTATGTATTTTTTAACCTAACTCTACTTTTGAATAAATAGGTGGGTAGAGGTGAAGGTACAGAAATTCCAGCACACTGTACATGTTATGATCTTACAGTGTTGTATTCTTAGAGCTGCTTACAGTTCTTTTATGTACAATCTCATTTGAGTCTTACAACCTCAAGAGGGAGCAAGAACCATTTTTTTCTTTTTTTTTTCTTTTGATACCAGGAATCAAACTCAGGACCTTGGACTTGTGAGGTAGGCAAGGTGCCACTGAGCTAAATTCTTGACTTGGAAGGACCATTTTATAATCATATAACACTACACTACAGATGTGTAACTATAGGTGAGAGAAGTAATCTACTAACAGTTGTAGAAAGTGTAGTGCTTTCCAGATACTCCGTTTGTTCTAGTAGAGGTTATGTTGTTAGCTTTGGTCAGTGAAAGGTGAATGGAAGGGACCTAGTGTCTTTTCTGTGTGAAGAGAGTGACACTTTCATGTGGGATTTTTCAGCCTTGCATTCCCTTTTGGGGCAACCAGTGTTGGTCAGGGTGTTCGAGGTGTTTGGTGTTAGGTATCAGTCAGCTCAAGGGTTGGGTGACTTGTAAATCAGAATCCCTCTATGTATTCCAGTTCGATGTACTGCTGCCAGTCTTTATTCTGCCATTTTAAATCTCCACATCTGTTTCTAGGGAATGAGAAGAGATGGACTTTTCTGTTGCCCTTGAGAAAAAAGCTTTCTCTGAAATTTCAATAGATTTTACTTCTGCTTTCATACTTGGGTATCACCCAAGTGCAAGGCAGTCTGGGAAAACAGGTATTTGGGCAGACATGTTGCTGCTTTGATTGTAGTAAAGTTGTGGTTTTTTTGAGACAGAGTCTCGCTTTGTAGTTCAGGCTGGCTCTGAACTCACTGTGTAGCCCAGGCTGGCCTTGAAATCGCAGTGATCCTCCTGCTTCTGCCTCCCTATTGCTGATATTACAGGCGTGTACCACCACACCGGCAAGTGCCTTGAATAAATGAGATTTTATTAGGAAGAGGAAACATAGCAGGATTTACCAAATACTCTTTTTCCTGATTTCTTGGAAGATCAGAACACCTTGTTTTGGCCTGGTGTGTGGGACTTTATTGTGAATCACTCCATTTTGGGTTTGTTCTCTTGGGCCTCCGATAAGAACTCAGTTCAAGTCAATGTGGTAACTTAATATTTCTAATTTATAGTTAAAACACATCCTATTTTTCATGGTTTTTTTTTTTAGATAGTTTTGAAATCAGTAGAGGTATCCAATCAGTCTTACTATCTTAAAGTATTTCTTCTAGGAGAGTGGTGGTCGACCTGTGACATGTGCACTGTAGGAGACATGCAAAGTCCTCTCTGTTGTTGGTCTGTGAGCCAACTCACCCCGGCGGTTGAGTATCAGATAACAGTTTTTTTTTTCTCAACTAAAGCCTCAGTATTCAGGTTTAATTGCACATGGTGATAAATAAGTGAGTTTCAGTTTGTGCACATGGTCTCTAAGGTTCACCGCAAGCTCCATTACCTTCTTTGGTTTGTAACTTGCACTTACATCCACTAGATGGCAGTACACCAACATGGGATGTAAATAAAAGCTAAGTACTATAGCCCCTGCTTGACTTGGTTTTATGGAAAGTGAAGGTTTTCATCTTAGCCTATTCATAGGACTAAATTCATTTTTCCTGCTTTGAGGTAATTAAAATCAATGCTGATGAATAAAGTACCTGCTTTAATGAGTACATTAATGTACCTTTTATGTACAGACACCACGGTGGGTACTGCAAATATAAAGAGACATCGGGCTGTGCATAATTTCTGACCTTGGCAAATCTCCTCATTTAATATTTGAAAAGACTGAAGTTGGAGGGTCAGCAGCTTTCTCAGAGTTGTAAGTGGAGAGAAGCAGACTTTTCAGTGAGTGTGAGTTTAAGGTATATTGGGTTTGAAGCCAGTGGCTCACAGCAACGTAATAGATTGTAAAGGAAACATAGAATTCAGCCTTAGGATTGGGCCTGAGTTACAAATTTAAGAAACATCTCTGTAGAGCAGAGTTGGGAAATGGAACAATAAATAGTTGTCTGTAGCAGAATGTCTGTTGATAAACCAATAGCTGACATGGGAGTGCTGTGGAGCAAGGGGAGGAGGGGTACACACCCTGGAGGCAGATCTGAGCCTAAATCCTGGCTGCATGTTCACTAGCTGTGTGTTCGTGGGCAAGATGAGGACCTGCAGTGACCACCCGAGGGAGGTAGTAGTTCTATTTTAGAGATAGGAAAGAGTCTTAGAGATTGTAGGAATGATCCAAGGTCATGGTGTGATCCTAGTATTGATTGGGTCCAACATTCGAAACTGAATCATCTGCCATAGACTTGTACTGCTAAGCACCACACAAAGGGTACTCCCACTTCTACTGTAGCTGGTACTTTCTGTCTCCTTGTGGAGTTCTACACATGTACACACACACACACACACACACACAATTTACTTCAAAGAACTGATGTGAAATACTGTGGCAATCGACAAGCCCCCAATTTATAGGGCAAGTGGAAGACTGGCCTCTCAGACAGGAGCTGGGGTCACAGTCTAAGGGTCAATTTTCTTTCTTAGAAAAATCTCAGATTTGCTCTTAAGATTGTCAGCTGACTATGAGACATACTCACACCATTAAGGGTAGTCTCTTCTATTGAAAATCAACAGACTGCAGATGTTAGCCATATCTACAGAATACCTTCTCAGTGACACCTAGCTTTGTGTGTGACTGAACAGTTGTGCACTGTAGCCTAGCCAACTTGACACAGAAAGCCATCACCACACTCCTCTACCTGTCCAAAAATACTGCCAGCAGGGAGTCAGTCCACCTGTCTTTATCAGTTATCTCAGTATTCCAAGTGCCAGGCACCGTGTGGCACTCCGTAAACATCTCTCACCTTTGTAAAGGCAGATTTCCACATTTGTTTTCAGCTGTAGACCTGAACTAGGCAGTGTGTTCCACCAAACATAACTTCCTGGGAGGTTTCTCGGGTGGAGGGAGCAGGAGGACGGTATCAGCAGAAGGCAGGCGCTCCTCTTTGGAAACCCAGCTTGACCAACTCAGGTAGTTCTCCTTTTGAGAAGAGGAAGCGTTCAGCACTGCCAGCTGAGGCCTTGAGTAAGGCTCTGATAGCAAGAGCTAAGAGGGGCCCTTGTAAGACAATGCACACTGTCTGTTTCTAGGTGCTCCTGATGCTTTCTTAAGATGATGGCCAGGAAGTTATTAAGCAGCAAAACCAACTGAGTTAAGAGTGTCTAACTGTGACCAGTGTGCACAATAACTACTTTTTGCATCCTTTTCTAGGGAATCATGCAAACTACAATTAAAGATAAGTACGGGCCAGGGATTTAGCTTAGTGGTTCCGGCGCCTGCTTTGCAAGTACAAGGGCCCGGGTTCGAGCCTGGTAACCACATACAACAATGCTGGGCGTGGAGACTCAGGCCCACCAGCAGTTAATACCACATACCACAGTGCCAGGCATGGAGGCTCACGCCCATAACCCCAGCATATGGGAAGCAGAGGCAGGAGGATTGCTATGAGTTCAAGGCTGAGCTCAGGGCCAGCCTGAACTACAAAGTAAGACCCTGTTTCAAAAAAAAAAAAAAAAAGATGAGTATCTTTCTTCATTTTCAACATTTCTTTATGCCGTACTAACTGAGCTTGCATTGCCAATGTGGTGTTGAAAAGATACATTGGCAGTGAGCATCCTTGGTTGTTCATAATTAATAGAAATATTTATGTCATGGTAATTAAAATATATTGGCAATATTTTGAAAGAATTATTTCAACTCTATTGCGGGAATGTCCTTTCTGTACTTAATCAGACTACTTAACCACTGTAAACAGCTAAAAGCTGAACAGGTGCATAAAATAACTTCATACACTGGACAGCAGGCAGTAAGTGATGTGATTCCTAGGAAAGAGAAATGAAATAAGCCCCTGACCATTCACCATTAAGCTCAAGGAAGAGAAACCCAAACAGAGCCTGGATACCTCTGTGACTGGGGGAGCTCAGAGAAGGTCTGAAGAAGCCTGGGAGGTCACGTGAGCCACGTGCCCTCTCGGGAGATTTGAAGCCCTATTTCAAGTGAAGGTGTTTAACTGGGAGTGGGAAATACACAGTGTAAAAACTCCTCGGAGATCAGAAAGACTACTTGTTCAACAGCTGTTTGTGTTCTGTAGTGTCCTAGAAGCCAGAATTAGGATAACTGGATGGAAATGAGAGATGGATTTGGCTGAATCCAAGGAAATACTTTCTAACAGTCATGGCTCATCACGCTGAAGTGGGAGGGATTTCTTTGGAAAACACTGATTATACAGAATAGTCTCTAGTAATTACACTGAGGACCAACTGTTGGCTGTGTTCGGCTGGAGGATTTTTTTAGGCATGGTAACAACCTTGTCCTGGTCAGAGTCTATGTTGTTGACCAGCTGTTGGGGAGTCCAGCTGTCACCTGCTTTCTGAAGGTGGGAAAGGCTTGCGTGTTCACAGCCTGGCTGAAGGCTGGGGGGACGTTTGAGGCTACTGTGTACTCACATGCCTCTGAATGACGCAGACAGATTGCTCCGCAGCTGGGGTGAGGGATTGAGCTAGTGTACAGGGTTGCCGATAAACAAGGGAGGAGTTGGGGCACTGTTGTATCTCTGAAACCCATTTCTGATAGATTCTGATGCTGTGTGACCCCCACCTTGGAGCCTGGGGATGTTCTTTTTGACTGAAGATTACATTCAGCCTAATTTGTGGTGCAGAAAGAAGAGAAAGTCCCTAAGACTCAATTCTGAGTTCACCATCTGTCCCTGATACTACCAGCTGGGCAGCTGTTGGCAAGTGATTTACCGTCCCTGGCTTCCTTCCTATGGTGAGCATGGTAGCACCCGCTTTCAGCCAATGTTGGAGGTTGAATGAGACAGCCTAGGTGGTATGTTAAGCACTTAGTGGCTATGAAGAAGGAACAGCGCTTATGCAGTGTTGGCTGTGATCATGTGCTGCTCTCATTCACACATATTAACTCTCAGTGCTCACTGGCATTTGATAAGATGAGGAAATTGAGGCACAGCAAGGATCATTCTGCTCAAGGAGAGTCATACTTGGTAGAGACCAACTCCAGACTGAGGAAGTCTGGCCTGTGTGCCTCTTAGAGGCCAGTACTCATGTGCTTGTAGGACCATGGACATATATTTATTGGCCAATTGATCCTGACAAGAAGCTGTGTTAATGCTGCATATTTGAGATTGTGGCCAGTGATTGACTGCATATATGATCATGGTCCCGTATGATTATATTGTCTAGTGACATTATAGATGTCTTTATGTAAATATGTTCTATTATGTTTGCCCCCAAATCATCCAGTGAGACATCCTCCCCAGTAAGCACTGCATGACTGTATCAGTAAGAATATTTAGGACTGAAGGAACAGTGACACAAAACCGGGTGGAACACACTCTCAGGTCAAAGAAAGTTTATTATCGGGCGAAGGTGATTGGAAGGTGAGAGGGACAGAAAACCAAATGGCCAGTAGGAAGGAGAATCCTATGGAAATGATTGGCCAGCATTATTTTGCTAGGAATGTCTCCAGGGAAATTATTAAATTGGCATTCTCATTTCAAAAATGACTTCTTTTGAGTTTATTCTGTGAGGACTAGCTCCCCAGAGCTCAGCTCAAATGGCTACTGTTGGATTTTCCAACCTGCACATGTGGGGGAGAGGTTGGGCTTTTCCCAGGGGATTCTGGGTTCCAGTTGGGTAGACAGGCAGGCCCCTCTAGCATCATGCAACTCTGGTCTTATTTCAGAATTTTATGTGAAGCAGACTGCTGGATGTTTAAGCTTGGAAGGTCTGGCAGTCACCTCAAACTTAGTCTTTCCAGAATCAAACTCATTTTCATTCTGGGAACTGTGACGCTAATTATGTGTTAAGCCCTAGACCTTAGTACCTCAGATTGTTACTGTAGTTTGAGACAGGCCTTTAAGATGTAATGAAGGTAAAATGAAGTCAGAGGGGAGAATCCGAATACAATCTGAATGATACCCTTTTAAGTATAGATGAGGAGACAGGTACACAGAGGGACCAGGGGAAGACAGGGAGGGGATGGCCAAGGAGCCAGCCCTACTCACACCTTGACCTCAGACTTGGGTCTCTAGAACTGAACGGTGACAAGTCAATTTCCACTGTTTAAACTCTGCAGGCTGAGTTATTTTGCTATGATATCCTTAGCAAATAATGCATTGATACCATCTTCTTCGTTTCAACCTTCACGTCTGTTATTCCCATGCCCCTTGGATTTTCACAGTGACTGCCGGAATTTCTCCTACAGTCTGGTCTACAGTTCATCTTGCTCACATCCTCAGTCCACTGAGGAAGCAAAAAGAGACCCAGAAAAAGACAGAGGCAAGATTAAAACTGGGTTTTAGGATAACCATAATCTCAGTTCTTTGGCTTGACATTCAGAGACTTGGGTTTTATTCCTGGCTGAGGGATGGGGGGATGTTTGAGGACGTTTAAGAGTCTGTTTCTTATAAACAAAAGCAATTAAAAATACTGTTAATCCCACTCTTCCCTGAATCTTAAGTACTTTGGTAACATTTCAGCATGAGAATCTTATCTCAGGTAGCTCTCTTTCCTTGCTCATGTCTCAGCATCCCACCTAGGAGAATGCTTCGCTGGTAGTAAATTTCCCTGTGTCTACCTGGGGCCACATTCACGTGGGTACTTATCTTAGGTCAGATCTCGCACAGACACTGAAAGGATTCGTCCATATTCCGCCGACAGCCCAGCCTGCCTGCTCCCTAGCAGCTGGCCCAGGTAAGTAGCTGTACTCTGTTGAAGAAAGGGCCTCTACCTTGGTAGTGTGTAGAGGTGGTTTCTTGATGCTGTGGTGTTCTGGTAGGTGACCGTTCCTGCATTTAGAGCATACTTCAGAAAACCCTGCAAGGCATTTTTTTTTTTTTTTTTTTTACAGCCAGCTCTTCCTGTTTTATGCTAAGGTCAGGCAGGGCTTTGCCTTCACCACATGAATATTTGCCTTTTCTCCAAACATATCTTCGTGTGAATTAGGGACAGTTGCATGGGCTGGTAATGGTGGTTGTAGATGCCAGAATATCCATTTTATCTGAGTGTTTCAAACCACTTATGACCTGGTTATCAACTGACTGCCTGTGTCTTGCTGGGCATAACCAAGCAGATACTCACTTGGTTCCTGGTTGAAAAACACTTTGTTCTGCCTTTTAATATGGAAATGGAGAATCCTCAAATTGTTAGAAGGAAAATGGAAAGCTTTTTTACTTCCTTGTTTGAAAATGTAAGTCATTTTGGATATTTGAGCATATCAATCTCTGTCTTCTACTTTGGAATCTCACACTGAACAATACATGATGTTCTATTTCCCCATCTGATGCCTGAACTTCCTCTTACATTTATAAGTTCCAGTGGTGAGAATTTAAATAAAGAAAATGGGTAACTGTTTCAAAGAAGAAACACTCAATTGTTTTCACATAGAGACTTTTTTAAAGCATAGTTTAAAATCCAGTACACTCTCAGGATATTTTTAGCCTCTTGAGAATGTTCCAGATCGCTGACTCAGTAAGCCCAGGCTCTTAGAATGCATGTTTTCACACTCCACAATGTCACATTGTCTAGGCTCCTTGTCATCTGAGTCTGACTAGATTCTGAAGTCGGCCCTGGTTTCCTAGGGAGCCTTTCTGAGCCCCAGATACCTCCCACCCCCAAATATAATGAGAGAGCAACTTCTTAGCATAGTACACACACACACACACACACACACACACACAGAGAGAGAGAGAGAGAGAGAGAGAGAGGACCTGGAGTAGTATGTGTAAGTCCAGAGAGTTACTGTAGTTATGGCTCAGCTGGAAGTGGTTCAGGCTCATGACATTTAGCATCATAGGTTTGCAGAATTAGGAAAGCCCCGGGAGCAGAGGGCACCTGCCTCCTGTCCCACTCCGCCCATGCGCTCCTTTTTCTCCAGGCTCCCCTAGCACAGAGGAGTCCAGCGGGTTGGTGGTCCATCTCCCTTTTTCTTGGTGTAGCCCTAATTGGGCCCCCTTCTTTGGTCTAAATAGAGTCTGAGTGTTTCCTAATCTCAACTACATAGCATTTGTTAAAGTTATATATAATATTTTAATTATCTTCTATGGTCTGTTTAAAGTTTCCATAGATACACAGATAGTCCTTGACTTACGGTGGTTTGACTTAACAGTGATTCAAAAACATACTCATGCAATGATTCTGCTTTTCACCTTCAGTGAATTACTACAGAATAGGTTTTATGTCAGATGGTTTTGCCCAACTGTAGCTAACATAAGTGTTCTGGCTTGTTTACAGTAGGATAGCGTAAGCTATGAAGTTCTGTAGGTTAGGTGTGTTAAGTGCATTTTTGATGGGATATATCCAACTTCTGGTAAGTTTATTGGGACAAAACTCCCTTTGAATTGAAGGTTATCCTATGTATGTATATGGTGTTCGGTTATCAGTAGGCACAGGAAGGGGAATGGCTTCCGGCAGCTTGCGTATGGGAGAAACACAGTTACATCCACACAGGAGCTGGATACTGCCCCCCTCCCCCCACCGGTGCCACAAAATCTTTCTCAAGAACCATTAACTGTCGCAGGGTTTTGGGGATATTGTCCTGTGACTGATACTGGTGAATTCACTGAATACTGGTGAATTCACTGGAGACCTCGGACCCATTGAGTCCTCTCCATAAAGTGTTCTTTGGTACCACAAAGTCAGTAGACACCAAGCACGGACTTTACCTGAAGGGCCTCAGGCCTCATCATTTCTGGCTCACTGAGAGAGCCTGTGAGCACACATATAAAGCCTCCCTCAAAGAAGGAAGTCTGGTCAAAGATTTCACAGGTGAGGTTTTACAAATACTCGGTCTGCTTGGCATTACAGTGTTTGCCCCAATCGTTTCCTTATCCAACCCCTTCAACATCATCACAGTCCATATTCTAAGAGAAACAGGAGAGGAGGCTTCTGGCCTGATTGGCTTTCCTGGCTGTTTCAGTAACTTTCAGTCAGTAGTTGTCAGGGTATGGTCCCAGGCCCAGCGCTTCAGCACTGACAGGTCATGAGAAATGCAGACAATGCCCTTCCACCCAGACCCACCAAGTCAGCACTTCCGGGGTGGGGCACAGGGGCCTGTTTAATGCTCGGTCCAGATGAGTCCTGGCAGTTTTATAATCTAAGCGTGGTATTAAATGTTAAAGATATCATATAATGAACTTTTATGTATTAGATGCTTAAGAATCTGATATGATAGCTAACATTAGATAATACCTTAGATAGTGAAAGCAGCACTTTTCTAGAAAGTCATAAAATACAATTAAAAGGGGAAGAGAAGAAATAACAGTGGCCTTCACAAACCATGAAGCAGAGACAAGGGAATTTCATCGTGTGAACTCAGGGCCATTCTGATCTGAGGAGGAACAGGGACTGGAAGAGACTCCCAAATTGTAGAACCACCAGAAGATGGATGACGCTTGATATTTCTTACTGATTCAACTGCTCCAGGACCTCAGAGAAATTCCACTGGGTTCCTGGAAACAAGAACTTCTGGGATGCTGCTCTATTTATAGTGATACTTTGAACATTTTCTGGAAGTTTCTAATCAAAGTTTATGTCTTTAAGATCAGCAGCTATTTTTTTTCAATTTGTTTTTTTTGGAAGGTACTTTGAATCAAACTCAGGGAGCTGTATTTCCAACCTTTTAATTTTTTTTTTTTGTTTTGAGACAAGGCTTTGTTGAATTGCTCCAACTGGTCCTGAACTTGGAATCCTCCTGTCTCCTGAGTAGCCGATATTACAGGCTTGTGCCCCTGAAGCTGGTGTGTCTCTTTTTTAATGACACATTGGAATGAAACAGAATGTGTGTCCTTGATAACACTGAACATTTTCAAATCTGTAATGTCATTGTCTGCCGGGATAAATTCTCTTGATTATTTGTCTTGTATTTTGTCTTTATCAAATGTGTCGAGTGTGGAGCAGATTATGATTCACACTTGTGTCCTAGTGTTCGTAGCTTTTGTTTTGGTTACTGTCCGTCACTGGACATAACACACCCACAACTTCAAGGAAGGGAGATTTATTTTGGCTCACAGTTGCAGTCTGTGGTCAGCTGGCTCCAAGGCAGGAACAGGATGGAGAGGGGCTGGCAGAGGAAAAGGTGCTCAAACCATGGCAGCCAGGAAGGAGAGAGAAGAAAGGAGCCTGGGACAAAAATACACCCTTCCGGGTCACGTCCCCTGTGACTGGTGACTCACCTTAAACCAGGCCCCATCTCCTAGCAGTTATTCAGCTACTAAATTCATCAGTGGATGAATGAGCTGGTCAGTATAGTGCCCCATGATCCAATCACTTTTCTCATATATGAGAATTTGGGGGAATATTTTAGATCTGAAATGTAGGAAGATGCTTATCTAAAATCTTATAACCTGTGGGTGTTTGCTTTTTCAGTTATCATTTTAGAAATCTAGACACTGATTTTGGTTTCACATTTTTGAAAGAAAGCACATTTCTGTATAAAAAGCATTGAATGTGTGAATTTGGTAAGTGGTCGTTATTATTTTGCTATAGTCTCATTTAGTATGGGGGCTCAGGAGGGACTGGCAGGGTCAGAGCTATGACAGTATGGCTGGACTCTGTGACACAAACTCTTGCCCCTGAACCTCGACAAAGCAGCAGGCGGATACATCTGATGCCTAGTGAAGCTTCAGGGATTTGGGTCAGGCCCTTTCCCTCTCCTGTATCATCTTCCTGTAGCCCTGTTCCACTTCCTGTTCCACTTCCTCCCCTGGAACTCTACAAGAGAAGGCGGAACTACTTGGTGAACACTTACTGCACCCAAAGCACCATGCAACACAGGATGGTGTGGAAGCAAAGGCAAACTGCAGTGTTCATTTGTTCTATGCAGCTCATTAAGGAAGGAATGAAGGAGGGAAAAAAGAAAGGAAGGAGGGAGAAAGGAAGGAAGAAATAAAGAAAAGAAAAGAAAAAAGAAAGACCAGTGCATCTCAAATTGGGAAATGTTTCGCAACCTATAGTCTGTACACAGGTCCTTTCTTTTGAGGGCACATAAGTAAAGATGCATTTTATGACTGTGGCATCCGCAGCTTGTTGAAATGCAGCTGTTCTCAAGAAGTATAGTCTTCAGAGCAAGGGCTGGGAAGTGAGCAAGCATCACCAGAGTGTGCAGGAGAGTGGGAGCAAGCAAAGGAGTGCTTCTGCCCAAGGCAGGGCACCAGAGGTTCTCTCCGAGGAGGGAGAATTGAACTAGACCCTGTAGGATGAAAGTTAGCAGGCAGAGAAAGGAGGAAAGGCCATTTATTTCACCTTTGAGGCGCAGTGTAAGCAAAGCCTAAAACTCACAGAAAGGAAGAATGTGGCCATAGGCAGAGCGGATCCTCAGCACTACCAGCTGTTGTTAACGCTCGAAGATATTTCTCGAGTACAGACAGTTCCTGGTTTATGACAGATTGCTTCTGACTCTGGCTATATAATGGTGGGAAAGATGCATTCAGTAGACTGCACTTCAATATCCGGTTTTCTTCAAGGTTGTGATAATTTGTAGGAAAGGTAATTTCTTTTTTAAAAAATCTTTATTGGTACATTATGAATACACATCATAATTGCATTCAACATTGAGAGTTTGTACCAGAATATGACACGAGTTGATTCTCATTTTTTCCCCTTATCCCCCCGCCCTGCAACCCCCACCCCCTATATACACAATCTTTGTTTTCTTTCTTATCACATTCATTTACCCCTTGTTATTTACCCTTGTACTCTCTTTCCTTTTAAATATTTTCTACTTCACAATATCAACTATACATACTACAACTCATTTACAACTTCATTTTCTCATACTAGAGAAAAGATACAATATTTACACCTGTGGCCTGTTTATTTTGCTTATGAGGACATCCTCAAGATACATACATTTGAGTATGAATGACTCAATCTTATTGGAAGAGTAATACTCCATTCTATAAAAGAACTACATCTTTTTTATCCAGTCTCCAGTCGATGGATGTTTGGGTTTTTTCAAAGACTTAGCAATCACAAGCTGAGCTGCTATAA
>PVIR01000799.1:55629-133208 GCA_004026965.1 Petromus typicus | reverse complement strand
ATCCTAGTTTTCTGAGGAATCTCCACACTGATCTCCACAGAGGTTGTACGAGTCTACATTCCCACCAGCGGTGGAGAAGGAGGAAAGGTAATTTCTTAGTGATGCTAGGTGGTGACAGCAAGCAAAGGGCAGCGCTCAGCCAGCCAGGCATGTGATGGGGAGAAAGATCAGTGCTGTACAGTGTTGGTGACCAGGGACGCTGAGTAGACTTTGGACTTAGGACATCTCCACCTTAGTTGGTTTAGTGGGTTGTGGCTTCATCGTCAGTCAAGTAGCATGTAGCTAGCAGCTGCCTCCAGCTCCCACATGCATCTCCAGCCCCTGAGCTGCCTCAGCTGTCCCAGATGCCATGACCTACCCACAGTCCAGCTAGTAAAGGGATCCCGCGGGCTCATCTGGGAGCCCCCAGCTCCTTCCCTCTGGCTGATTGGTGTCAGGTTCTCTACACTGTTGGGTACTTCAGAGGTGTAACCACCTCCCCCCCAGGAGGAGAACAATTCTGCATGTTAGTAAAAGAGAAGGACCCACTTGCACGCTGATTCAGACAATGACAGGTGCTATGAGCTGGTTGCCAAATTGTTAAAACTATGTTCTTCCATGTTTATTCACACATCCTGAGTCGCTGTATATTTACTTCCAAATGTAAACAGCTATTATTATGCTGTTATATACACCCTAAAACATGTCCACAAATAGCATTAAAAAATGAAAATAAATACATATCAAAGTTAGAGCATTTCCTGTCCACACTGCAGCGACTCATTACACCCCTTTACCCTCCTGGATCAAGGGCTCTGCGCTGGCCGGTCGCTGGGGGCGCGCAGAAGTTGGGGTTGTGCTGTGAATTTACTCACTCTGCTGAGAGTAGATGAAGGGGACCAGGGGAGGGAAGAGCTATACAAGGCATGACCACGAATTAGATCCAGAAACAATTTTAAACATTAGGAGCATTCCTTGCCCTGTTTTCCTGTTAGCTATTTATCATCGGTCATTTTCCTAGTCCCAAAGAACACTGCACAATGTGAGTGTGTGGCTCGGTAAGGTGGGGCTTTTGGTGGGTGAGAAGCCACGGGGAGGAGACTGAGCACCTGCAAGCCGGAGGGAGGAGCTGCCCCTGGGAACGGGCGGGAAAGTGTAGACCCCACGCGGGAGCGGGACGCAGGGCAGCTGCAGGGAGGACGCCCACTGCGGCTGCGGCTGAGGTCCGGGTGGACACGTGCAGCCCTGACGTCTCTGTTCCTTCCAGCGGCTGAGACCCGGAGTCAGATCACAGCTGCAGCATCCGTTTTTTCTTCAGCTGCACTAAGGAGCAAGTGAAGTGGCTGTTTCCAGTGGAGGCACAGGAGAACCGAGGAGAGCTGGGGTCAGGTGGAGGACACCGGCCAGTGCCCACGAGTCACAGATGGCTAGGACCCTGCAAAGGTACCCACCTAGGCCAGCCATGGGCTGTCATTGGCCACGAGGACACATTAAAAGCCTGAGCCCGTCCACATAAAGAAATGGGCATTTAATATACTTCTGTAATATGGAAGTCACTCTGCTAACAACTTCACCTGTGAATTGATGTAATGCTTACCTGACTCTCAGAAAATTGTACTGCTTTTATTCCCACTTTCTAGGTAAGCAGTGAAAACCCTCAGGGGCCTGAGTCGCATAGGTAGGATGGGCCAGTGCTGAGATTTGGATCCAGAGAATCTTGATCCAGAAGCTGTGGTCCTAACCACTAGGCTTCACGGCTCAAGGCTGTGGGTAAATTGACACAAAGCCTCACAACTTCTGTAACAAAGCCCCACCCTACCCTAGCCCCACACCTCATCAGCAGTCACGTACTCTGGACCAGCGGTGTCTAAGGATCTCAGAACCACACATATAGGGCTACTTTTCTTTTCTTAATGGGCCATGTTTTCTTTAAACATTAAAGAGGGGAAAAAAGGCACGA
Source organism: Petromus typicus (assembly GCA_004026965.1). Classification (NCBI taxonomy): domain Eukaryota; kingdom Metazoa; phylum Chordata; class Mammalia; order Rodentia; family Petromuridae; genus Petromus; species Petromus typicus. The sequence goes on along the minus strand of PVIR01000799.1, from coordinate 131,269 downwards.
GACCATAGCTATGTGTATAGAGAAGTTAGGAAGGTGTGATAACTTTTTTTTTTTTTAAGGTTTTTTTGAGACAGGATCTCGCTTTTGTGGTTCAGGCTGGCCCTGAGCTCAGCCTCCAACTCACATCACAGCAATCCTCCTGCCTCTGCCTCCTGAGTGCTGGGATTACAGGCGTGAGCCACCATGCCCAGCACTGTGGTATGTGATACTGGTTGCTGCTGGGCATGAGTCTCCACACCCAGTATGATATGTGGTTGCGGAGGATCGAACCTGGGCCCTTGGGCTTGCAAGACAGGCGCCAGAACCACTGAGCTATATCCCCGGCCCACATATGGTGTATTTATGATGTGATTTCATCTCTTGAAGAAGAGTCTTACTCTTTTTCTCTCCTTCAAAAAGCAATTGAAAATAATCTGCAATTTTAAGTCAGCAAAGGATCACTGAAGGTAAAGGGGGAGGGGAGGAAATATGTCCTCCATGCACAGCACATCACTTTAAAAATTCTTGTCACTGAGATGATTTTCAGTATCCTTCATTTTTAAAGAATTTTAAGGTGACAGGCTGGAGATTTAGCTCAGTGGTTCTAGCACCTGCCTTGCAACTGCACGGTTCCAAATTCAATCCCCAGTAACCACATACCACAATACTGGGTGTGGTGACTCACGCCCACCAGCAATCAGTACCACATACCACAGTGCCCGGCATCATCATGGTTTACGCCTGTAATCCCAGCACTCGAGAGGCAGAGGCAGGAGTTTTAAAGGGACACCTTCTGCATTAAGGATGCATATTCCCTGCCCCCCTCTACCACTGGACCCTGACTTCCAGAAAGTCTCATCTCTCTGACCTCAGCTTTTCAGCACAGAGCCCTTGTGAAACTCAGCCTGTGCAACTCTTCTCTTCAATCTATTCTTTCTTTTTAAGATTCTTATCCAGGTAAGTGTTGGCTTTGTCCAGAAATAAACCCTCAGGGTGATGCTTGTTCTTCTTTCTGCATCTTTTCTGGCTGTTCTGTCTGTATCATTAGACTCCAGGGACCTACTGGCAAAGACAAAGGTGTCTGTAACAGGAGAAAGGAAGAAATGTGAAAATTCAGATTGAAAATGTTCATATGAAATAGCATGAATAACAAATTTGGTATTGGAAGCACCCTGTGATCCCAGGCTGGGCTGGCTTGGCAGGGTAGGGTGTAAGCCTAGGGCCTGGATTCTGGGTGCTTGGCCTCATATGTGTTGGGAACATGGCCTGGTGCTCAGGTGAAGGCTGTCCAGAGGGCTGCAGGCTCAGCTCTCAGGAGACTGGGTTCTTTATTCTAAGTGTCCCTGAGAGACCATCTTGTAGGTGTTTGCACATATGCAGTCTCTGGTTGTGCATAGATCCCTGGCTTTAGGGTTTAAATAAGGGGCGGCTCCACACCCTTCCTGACACATCAGGATTCACTTGGAGAGCCCTGTCCTAATTCATTGTCCTAAACACACACTCTTTTGGTTCTGGAGATAGAGTATCTACATATTCCACTGTCCCCGAAAACCCTCATGATTGCTTCCCCTTACTACAGTGAGATCATTTCTTTTCACTGGCTTTATTTTCTTTAAATTTCCAGGTGTACTTAATAGATCACCAAACCATACCCTCAGAAGTTAATTTTCAGAGTGTTCTCTTAGTTTCTCTTGGTTAACACAAGATGGGTTGCAAAAATCTCCACCCTTCAAAGGATTTGATATTAAAAATAACCCAGCTGGATTCCAGCATGTAATTAGGAAAAAAAAAAAAGTTTGCAATAGAACATAATGAGGTGACAAAATGAAATGAAGGTTCTCTGGAACGTTCCATGAATCTTTAGTCTTTTTTTAATTGTTTTTTTTTTTTTTTTTCTTTTGAGACATGGTCTCACTGTAGTGTTGTTCATGCTGGCTGTGAACTCACTGTCTCACCCAGGCCAGCCTCCAACTTGTGGCAATCCTCTTGCCTCTGCCTCTTGAGTGCTGGGATTATAGCACTCGTGAACCACCATGCCCAGCATTGTGATATGTGGCATCAGGGATCACACTCAGGACTTTGCACTTGCCAGGCAGACGCCAGAACCACTGAGCTAAATTCTTGGCCCTCTGAATCTTTAGTCTTGTTCAGTGTTCTTATGTAAACCCTGAGGTCTTGTAATTTATGTAATTTTTGCCTCAAGGGCTTGTTATCAAATAAACTGAATTCTTCCACTGGACTTATGACTTGCCCATACAGGAAACTCTCCTACCCCATCTTTTTAAAAAAATGTATTGTGAAATAGGTACTATATATCACACTCAACAATGACAGTTTGTACCAGTATATGACATGACTTGATTCTCATATTTTTCCATTCCCCTACCCACCCTACAACCTTCCACCCACTATATACATAAGTTTTGTTTCTTCTTTTTTTTATTACCATCACAATTTTTTCCCCTATTTACTTACCCTTTGAATATATTCTATTTCCTAATATTTATTATACATTCTAGAACTCATTTACATTTTCAGTTTCTCATATCAAAAAACATATGGTATTTACACATCTGACCTATTTATTTCACTAATTTATTGAGTTGTCCTCAAGGTATGTCCATTTGAGTATGGATGACTCAAACCTATCATTCTTTATGGCACAGTAATACTCCATTTTATAGAAAAACCACATCTTCTTTTTCCAGTCTCCAGTTGATAGACATTTGGATTGTTTCCAAGATTTAGCAATCACAAACTGAGCTGCTATAAACATGGGTGCACATATGTCACTGTGATATGAGTCTTTTAATTCTTTTGTGTATATCCCTACCAGGGGAATAGCAGGGTCAAATGGGTCCTCTAATCTTAGTTTTTTGAGGAATCTCCACAGTGATCTCCATAGTGGTTGTAGCAGTCTACATTCCCACACAGAGCGGAGAAGGGTTCCTTTCTCCTGGAGCCTCATTAGCCTTTGTTGATGGCTAATTTCAAGATAGCAGCCATTCTTTGTGGAGTGAGATGGAATCTCAGAGTTGTTTTCATCTGCATCTCTTGAATGACCAGTGATATTGAGCATTGCTTTACGTGCTTCTTATCTGTTTTTATATCTTCCGCTGAAAAGTGTCCGTTCATTTCAGACGGCCTACTCCATCTTCACATCTCCCTCCACTTTGTGGCTGCTGCCAGCAGAGGGCAGACTGTGGCCTAGGTTTTCCTTCGTGGTCTTTGAGGCCAGGAGGGGAGGTCCGGAAAAGGCTGAGCTCTGGCTGAGATTTCTTCTGGCATCTGGAATGCATTAAAAACAGTCCACAAATCTGAATCTCATTTTCCTTTGAGGAGAGTGAAGGAGGGGCGGGGAGAGAAGGCCTGTAAGCCTAGGGAAACATTAGGGAAGGGGGAAAGGGTGGAGAAAAGCAGAGAAGCCTAGGGGTCATTACCAGGAAGGGCGTGCCTCTCTCAGTTGGCTGTTCCTATCCCCAGCCTGTCTGTCTGGGTGACAGGGCCAAGAGGCTTGTAGGAAGGAAGAAGTAGTGAACCAGAGGGTTCTTTGCAAATGATGTGAGCTCTAAGTGGCTCCCTCTTTATTGGCAACAAGGTACATCCTAGACAGGGACAAAGAAGGAAGGGACAGAGGGCTCCACCTTCCCCCTCTGCACATACTGGGTAGGTTTACAGTGACACATACCCTGAGTTCTGCAGTGGGCATTGACTAATGAATAAGGTAATTAAGTCAAATTCCAGAAATGACCTTTGCTTTTTTCTACCATTATTCCCCCCAGTCCTTCATAGCATCCAGTGAATTTTATCTTTATTTTTTTTATGGTCTTCTCTTCTTCTTTTGTTTTTTTTTTTTTTTTTTGGAGACAGTTCTTGCTTTTATAGTTCAGGCTGGCCCTGAGCTCAGTCTTGAACTCACAGTAATTCTCCTGCCTCTGCCTCCCATGTGCTGGGATTACAGGCATAAACCACCATGCCGGGCACTATGGTATGTGGTTCTGATTGCTGGTAGGTGTGAGTCTCCACGTCCAGCATTGGAACCACTGAGCTAAATCCCCAGCCCCTTTCTATGACCTTCTCGACGAAAAGTGTTTCATGTTTGATCCCCTACTTAGCACATAGCAGGCTGAGGGATCAACAGGCAAAGGTGTCCAGTTACTGATCAGGTGGGGAGATATGCCAGGGTGGCAAACGAACTGGGCCTCAGTGATGACTGGTCTTAGTTAGGGGTTGGGAGTGGCTCTTCCTCCTCCTCCTAAGGCCGGGCAGTTTCTTTATGGCTGAGTTGAGTGAGGATCTGGCATGGCCTGTGTGTAACTGTCCAGCGGGAAGTCACGGCTGCTCTAAAACTGGTAGCAGCTCCCTGGATCTGATCGTGTTCCATCTTTCCACCCGAGTGACTTCATTCACATCTCAGTCCTGCTGCTGTGGACTGCCCTACCATGGACATCATCATTTTCTGTTGTCCCGAAGGCTGATTTGAAGAAAAGGTGAGGAAGGAAGAGCTGTGAGGCAGAGCTGCCAACTTGGGCTAGGCTGACTGTCCTGGGATGGAAGCATTCTGCTCCCAAGAACCCCTGTGCTGTAAGCTTGGTCCTCAGTGTAGGGTGGAAACTTGCAGAGGGGGGGCCCAGTGGAAAGCAATGCCATTGTGGGTGGTACTGGTACTGCTGGAAGGTACTGGCGCTGCTCTCACACAGTGAATTGGTTTCTGTGAGAGTGGGCTTCTATGAGCCAGACTGGCTCTCCCTAGTCTCTTGATTCCATGGGACATGAGCTCCCACTATCCTGATACCATCTGCTATGAGGCCCACACCTGAGCAAAGCACATTCTGACATCATCCCCTTCAGCCCTGAGGACTGCGGGCTAAATAAACCTCTTTCTTATATGAAATACTTTGCGTTGGAATATTTTTTTACAGCCACAGGAAATGGGCTAACACAACCACCCCTGTAGACTGTCTTATTCCTAACAGTTGTGTTGAGCTTCACCAAGGAGAAGTATGTGTGGGAAAGGGGCTCCATAGGTCTGAGGTCAGAAGTCACAGCCCTCTGAATCCTCCACGTTACACTTGTTTCCTCAGTGAGGCTGCTGAGTGGTAGCAGCCTGACCCTGCAGCCCATCTTCCTTCACCATTTCTCTGCTCTCCATCCTCCTGTTGTGTCTGCCTCTGTTCCCACTGCATTGGCTCCTCAGCACCATCCTCGCTTCTCCTCTGCACTCTGTCCACTTGGTGCAGGAAGCTCATTCTGTTGCTTTCCCTTTGTGGTCAACACAAGGTCATGGCTGGCTAGACTGAAGCTAATTCATGAGGTCCAGTTCCTCTATAGTGCTGTGTAATTTGGGTCATGTTAGGCAATCTCTCCGCGCTTTGACTTCCCTACTTAAAAAATGGGAGCAGTAGTAGTGCCTACCTCACTGGGTGGTTTGTTGGATTAAGTGAATGAATGCATGTAAGTTGTTTCGGTGGTACTGGACACAGGGTAAGGCGCTCAGTCATGTTAGCTGTTGTTAATATCTTCTTGCTTTCTCTCACACATGGCTGACCTTAGGGAATCCTATTTCTGTGAAAGAGGAAATGGTGAGTGGTAGGGCCAATCTAGACCTAGTCCTCCATATCAGTGGTTTCCAAATAGAGAAACAATCACTACTCAGCCTTTTGGCTAAGATCATGTGTAGTATCTGTTCTTATCAATTTAATATCTGATTCTTCCTCTATCCAAATAAGGAAACATGTACCATGATAGATGTACAAAAACTCTTGGGAATATATGGAAGAACTTATTTTCTGTCAGTTTGTTATTGTTCAACAAAGTCGATTGCCTTTTCTATAAGGTACAAGTCAGACTATATTCCCCAACTTTCTTTGCAGTTAGGCAGGACCACATGATTGCATGAACCAATCAGACTCAGCCACAATGCCACAATGTTGCCCCAACCTCCAGGTCTAAATGTTTACTCCCTGTGCACTGTGCAGTCTTCAAGGCTCCCTGTCTCCATTCACCATTTCAGTGAAGGGAACCCAGAGGCCCTGCAGGAGGGAAGCGCCAGGACGGCAAGGAGGAAAACGCTCTCTACCAAACCTAACATGAGCAAGAAATAAACTTTATTCTCTTAAGCTATGAAAATTAGGGCATATATTTGTTATAGTGATGAATGATGAAGTCAACATCTGTTAACGTTTATTTTTAAAAAATACTCTTTCAAAATTTTATCTTTTGTAGTACATGTTTCTCACAGATAACACTGACATAAATGTATAGATGTATATACGTGTCTATAATGTAATGTTTCGACCTTTTAATGACATGATCAAAATGTTTGAAAACTTGTGCTCTAGACTGTTGGAACCAGCTTCATTCCTCATTTGGGCCAGTGACGACCACCATGGAGTGCCTTGCCCTCTTTCCATCTTCCAAGTAACACAGTTATTTTTTACTTCCTGACAGTGTCCTGTTGTCATCCTGGAGAAAGTCAGTAATGGAAAAACAAGCAGTGCTACAACTCTTTTTTAAATTTTTTTAAAGAAGTGCAATTGGATGGGAGGAACAACTTCTAATGTAGTATAGCAGTCACAGTAGGGTAAGTATGGTTGACAACAGTTATTTAAAGACTCTTCCAGCATGAAGAAATGGTAACTCTTCAGGGTAATGAATATGTCACTTAACCTGTCCTGATCATACACATTATATAATGTACTAAAATATTCCACTGTCTGCCCTAAATTTTTGTAATTATTGTGTCAACTAAAAATTTAAAAAATATTAAAAAGGTATGTTGTAATAGACAAAAGTGACCTGCAATAAGAATCAGAGGATCAGACTTTTATCTCCAATTCTGGCCAGGACATGTTGACTCTGGGTGTTTGAGTCCTTATCTGCAGAGCAAGGTCACCAGACTGGATAACTTTGGAAGCACTTCTCAGCGCTAACGTTTGATGGGCTGTGTAGTCTGTTGGCTCTTGTGGGTGTGTTCCTGATTTCCGAGTAGGTTTAAAGGACGACTTTGAAAATGATCATGATTGTATGCTTATACTCTCTCCACTTGCCAAGAGAGAAAAATTTACTTTGGCTGTAGCTATCACTTGAGGGATTAACTTACTGCTCTCTGGGAGTTTGCATCCATACAGAAATTTCAAGATAGGACGTGTCTGAAGCTGCTTATTTTCTTCTGTGGAGACGAGTCCTCAGACTCCTCTGAACTTGAACTTTTTGTAACCATCTCCTCTTTCCAGTTCTCAGCCCTCACCCTGCTTTCTACAGGAGAAATTCTAGTATTTCTAAAGACCCCAACGCCCAAATCATCTGTTCCAAAGAAATGTTCTTAATTACAGTATGTTCTCCATGGTCTCCAAATGTCTCTGGGGCCAGAGCACTCCCAGCATAGTCATTGAGCATGTTTGTGCAGCCTTTAGGATGAAAGCCAGGGCTGAAACAGCTGTCCTCAGATTTGGGTTTTAAATTGTTTGATTTTGATGTCTCAAGGGTAAGTATTCTCTCTTGAGCCTTCCTCAAACCATAGAATAAAAATCCCCATCTTTCTGTGAGCTTCTACATTTCTACTTAAGTTTATGTGTGCAGCAGGGTTCCCATTGTCCAGCTTTGTATTCACCTTTGAAAGGAAAGGAGCTTCATTTATTATAATCATGTATTTAGTATCATCCTTAGAATCTCAATTCTGCGATTCACTTTCACTGATAGTAGGACACTTAGCCTTGTCCATTGACTTCAATAACTTTCTTTATTTTTTATTTTCTTAAATTCAGAACTTGAATCCTCCCACCTCCAGGGTCTTTCCTTCAGGAAACATACCCGAGTTCATATACCCATGATGTAACTTTGGGGTGGGAATGGGTTGGGTGGGGAGAGGAGGTAGTAGACATACAAACATTAAGGTTTGTACTAGTACCAACTGTTGTGTCCTTGTTCCTATTAGTCTCATGTCACGTGGTCTCCAGTGCATATTCTTTGCTGTCTTGTCCCTGGGCCTTCTGGTCAACTGCCTTCCAGTCTGTGCCTTGTCTGCTCTGTGCCACATGGGAGAATCATGTAGCTATTCCTCTCAGCACAGGCATGGGACGAACGGGACTCCATGAGGTCGCCTGGGGATCAGTCTCCCAGATTCCCATACAAGAGTCTTCACTCCATTCTCTTGGTGGCCACTTGGAAATATTCTCACCTAAGAGGAAATTAGAAATCCTTCTTGGTATAGAGGAGAGAGAGATTAATGGGAAGCAAAAAAGTTGTTAAAACATAAACTTGGCCACCTGAAAGCATTGTCAAATTTTCTTGAACATCCAGTAATCCTTGAATCTTCAGCACCAGATCATAGGGGTTCAGAGCTCTACTCTGGGGGCTCCAGAGAAAACTTTTATATGGTATTTAAGGAAGTATCTTTTTAAAAAAGGATCAGAATCAATATTGTCAAATGGCTATATTTCCAACAGTGTTATACAGGTTCAGTGTAGTCCCAATCGAAATGCCAACAGCAAACTTTACAAATCTAGGCAAAATAATCATCAAATTTATGTGGAACCAAAAGAGACCCTTGATACCAAAATTAATTCTGGGCAATAAGAGCAAAGCAAGTGACAGCACAATACCAGACTTCAAGCTATATTACAAAGCAGTAGTGATAAGAGTGGCATAGTGCTAGCAAAAAAACAGACGTGAATCCGGAACAAAATTGAGGATACAGAAACCTCTCCAGACACGTTCAACTGTTTGATCTCTGATAAGGGCCAAAGCACATGTTAGAGAAAAGACAGCCTGTTCAACAAATGATATCAGAAAAACTGGTTATCTATAGAAGGATGAAGCTGGACTCTTACCTCTTACCACACACTAATTTAAAATCAAAGCAGATCAAAGATCTAAATATTAACACTGAAACATTAAACCTTCTGGCAGATAAAATAAGTAAGACATTTGAAGACGTAGGTATAAGAGAGTGTTTTTTAAACAGAACCTCAGTTGTAAAAGAAATAGCAAGAATCAACAAATGGGATTATATCAAACTAAAAAGTTTCTGTACAGCAAAAGAATCAGTAGTATGAAGATACAACCTCCAGAATATGAAAAATTTTTGCCAGCTACTCTTCATTTAGAGGGCTGATATCTAGAATATACAAAGAGCTCAAAAAGTTAAACCACCTAAAATTAAAGGGATAGTCAAGAAATGGGCTAGAGAAATGAATAGACTCCTCCTAGAGGAAGAAATGCGAATTGGCAACAAATATATAAGAGAATATTCAACGTCTCTGGCCATTAGAGAAATGCAAATTAAGACAGTGCTATAATTTTTCATTTTACTCCAGAATGAATGGCAATCATTAGGAAATCAAACAGTGACAAATGGTGGTGAGGCTGTGGTGAAAAAGGACCTCCCTGCATTGTTGGTGGGAATACCGGCTAGTCCAACCATTATGGAAAATAGTATGAAGATTTCTCAAAGAATTGAATTTAGAAATTCTGTACAACTCAGCTATCTCAGCTAAGTATCTTCCTCAAAGAGTGTAAATCATAAAACTTCAGTGAAACTAAGCGTAAGTCATCAAACTACAGTGATACTAGCATAGCAATGTTTATAGCAGCACAATTCATAATAGTTAAAACATGGAAGCAGCCTGTATACCCAATTAGTAGAAGGTTGGATAAAGAAAATGTGGTATCTATATATAACAGAATACTTACTATTCAGCTACAAAGAATAACACACCTGAGGCATTTGTAGGAATATGGATGCATCTGGAAAATATAATATTGACTGAGATAAATCTAACACATGATATCTCTCATTTGAGTGAAGCAGAATACAAAGAAAATGATAAGGGATGGATAGAAAGGTACAAGGAGACAGATCTCATCCAATAGGGAAGTGGTCCAAGGGAACACAGGAAGGGAGGATGGGGAGCAGAAGGGGAAATAAAAATAAAGATATGCTATGTAAGGATCCTAATAACTCTGATCAACATAGATATTATATACCATAATATGAGCTAAGACAACTAACATTGATATGAAAAAGGTGATAGGGAAACCAGAGGAGAAAGGGTGGGAAGGGAATTTTAAAGAAAAGCAAGCTGTAATATATACAGATATTTAGAAACTGCATGAATTGCAAATATGTACCAATAATAAAAAAAAGGAAAGTCTCTAGTAGTGGTCACATATCAGTTCTTGATTGGCTGAGCTTAAGTTTTGTTTTACTCTTTACATTGAGTTTGACTTTGGCTTTTCTAGAATAATGAGATAACTCCGAGACGATAACTCAGAGACGATAACTTCCTCATTGTTTCACTGAATTGAAGAGTGAAACTTTTTGGTGGGTTTCTCCCTGACCCCTATCCCGTTCACAAGTTTAACTCCACCACGTGAGGCTGGGGAGTAGGAAAGAGAGTCCCTCTGTGAATTTGGAAACCCAGCAGTAGACAGAGTTTGCTGGGTCTGTGCTCTCCCTATGGAGTTCCGCAAGCAGAAAGCCCACTTCTGAACCACATTCCTTCCCAATGGGAGGGCAGCTTCTGCCTTACAAGTCCACTTTCAAAACAATGCTGAGTTACAATACCCTCAATAAGTTATGTGTAAATGACCTTTCCTGACCTAATTTTCATCAGGAAAAAAATTTTAACTTAAGTACTTTTGCAACCCTTCTTTCTCTCCACTATTTCTACTCATGTACCTATAGTCTACAAATTAGCAGTTTAGATTTTCCCAACTTCAGAAATGTTGACATTTTGGGAAACCCCTCCCTTCCTCCTTGCCTCCTTCCCCCTTCTCTCTCCCTCTTTCCTTCTCTTCTTTATTCTCTCTGCTTCCCTCCCCCCCACTTTTTCCTGTGGTACCAGGACCTTTACACTGAACTATTTACCCAGTCTTTTTAATTTTTTTGAGACCATCTTGCTAAGTTGTTAAGTTGCCCAGGCTGACCTTGAACTTGTGATCAGCTTACCTCAGACTCGTGGAGTGCTGAGATTATGAGCACTAGCGTGTCTGACTGAGATTAATTCCTCTTGTGAGGGTCTGTCTTTCGCATTGTGGGATCTCAGCCATTTCCCTGGCTCTTCCCCCTGGACAACAGCAGGACATGGACAGTGTCCTTGCCATTTTTCCTTTCTAGAAGTAACAAGTGAGAACATTATCAGACATGTCTAAATATCCTCTAGGGGAAAAATTGACCCTGATTAAGACTTACTGCTATAGAAAAATTACAGATAAAAATGTCTGCTTTCACACTTGTCAGTTATTTGCTGTATGGCTGATATTATGGTGCTATCACTTGATATGTTATCACTATGTATATCTAAAATGTACCAATAAATATTTTGCTTCAAAAAATTGACAAAAGAATTTACATATTGGTAAGTCAAAATAAAGCTTATTTTTCTCCTACGCCCAGCTCTTATCATTCTTTTTTTTCCTCTAGGATCTTAGAAATAGTGAGAAGTATTTTACTATTTAAGAATAACTTCGAATGACACCTTTATATTTTGGTCTCTTCTTTACCTTTTTGCTTTTTTTTTTTTTTTTTTTCCTAAAAGTACTTCCAGGAGTGATTTAAAAGTTTCTTAAACCCACTGGAGTCTAGAATGGATCATTATTCCAATGAAATTCATTCTAAGCTAAAAGTTTCATAATTCCCATCACACATTTCTGGCAATGCATAGAAAAAGTTAATTTGCACTTTTAATAGTATAGAATTATAAATTCTCAGCCTTTCCTTTGGGGTCACACTTACAGAAAAAATTATGCTTTTCTAATAGGACCTTATATTTTTGTTATATTTAGTATATTGTTCCAAATATACTTGATGTCTCTGTATTCATCAGAATTTTTGGTATACTTGAATTGTCTTTGAATCCTTGACCCATTTTGTAACTTTGGACTATTCTATGAGACCGTGGTAAGCAACTTCAACAAAAGTAAAACCTGGACTGAGAATTTAGCTCAGTGGTTCTGGCACCTGACTTGCAAGCACGTGGCCCCCAGTTTAATTCCTGGTAACCACATACAACAGTGCTGGATGTGGAGATTCATGCTCACCAGCAATCAGTACCACATACCACAGTGCTAGGTGTTGTGGCTCAGGCCTATAATCCCAGTATTTGGGAGGCAGAGGCAGGAGGATTGTGGTGAGTTCAGGTTTGCCTGGTCTACATAGTGAGCTCAGGGCCAGCCTGAACTAAAAAGTGAGACCCTGTCTCAAAAACAAAACAAAACAAAAAACGAAAGAGAAACCTAAAACTCTTAAATAATAATGTGCAAATAATGAGATGTCACTGAGATAAATCATATTTTACCAAACATATGTTAGCCAAGGCAAATAATCATGTAGTTCACCTAACTTGTACCCAGACTTTAATAAGTCAAGTGATAAAACTACTAGAATAGGTTGTGCATAATTTTACCTGTCAAATATGTGAAATGTAATGGAGAATAGGGTTTATTATATTTTCTGAGGCTAGAATTAGCTTAGTCAGTTTGGGCTTTTGTAACAGAATACTGTAGATTGTGTCGCTTAAACCACAGCATCTGTTTCTTACAGTACTGGAAACTAAGAAGTCCAAGACATAGTGTTTGAGGAATGCAGTCTTCTGTGTTGGCAGATGGTCATTTTCTTCCAGGAAAAGCAAGGGTGGGGAGAAGAATTTCTTCATCCTTTTATAAGGGGACCTCACTCATTAGTCACCACGCTTATTAACTCCCAAAGGCCCCACCTTCAAAAACTAGGAATATATTTTAAAAATTAATTTTTTGATACTGTTTTTGTGTGTGTGTGTATGTGTGAGATGGGCTCTTGCTTTTGCAGTTCAGGCTGGCCCTGAGCACAGCCTTGAACTCACAGCAATCCTCCTGCCCTGCCTCCCAAGTTCTGGGATGACAAGTGTGAGCCACCACGCCCAGCACTGTGGTATGTGGTATGGATTGCTCCTGGGGTGAGTCTCCACAGCTGACTTTGTTACTGGGATCCAACCTGGGACCTTGCACTTGCGAGGCAGGTGCCAGAACCACTGAGCTAAATACCCCGATACACTTTTGATACACATAATGATCACATTCATCATAGAGAATTTGTAACTGTATACAATATATCTTGGTTCTTTTTCCCCAGTTCCCTACCTTTCCCTTCAACCTTTCTTCCCTTCCATATTGATAAAAGCTTAGTTTCCATTTTTTCCTTCCTTTCTCTCCTTTTTTTTTCTTCCTTTTCTTTCCCCTTCCCTTGTTTCCTTTCCCGTTTGGACATTTTATTTCTACTTCCCAATATCTATCTTCCATTTTGGCCCTTATTTACCTTTTTTGTTTCATACACAAGAGAAACAATGCAGTATTTAAACATGTATGTCCGATCTGTTTCACTTAAAAGTATGATTATTAGTGATTTTCAACACCTATTTTAAGAAAATTTAGTTAACGTCTTTCCTCTTGATTTAGATATGAATGCGAACCCAGGAAAGACAATACTTGAGATTCCCCATGGATTCCATCTCCAGGCTTGACTACAAGCTGTCTGTGGGCAAGAGCCAGTGTTTTGATTCCCATGAATCTCCTCACTGCCCCAGTGCGGGGTTCTCAGCCCAATCAGACAAAGCTCTTGGCATAAAAGGTTGCAACTGGCTTCATTCGGGATGCCCGTGCAGACAGAGAATCCCTTTTACCAAGAGTCAAGCCTGGAGCTGAAATGCAGACAGACAGGTCCACAGTGGCTAGTATCTGTGGTTTAGTTGCACAAATCCATTCTATTGATCAAGACTGTGCTGGACAGAGCAAGACTGCTCAGCAGGGGAAGCCAGTCCCCAGCAGTGGCTCTGGACCCAGTGCCCGGGGCTAGCTCTTGGATGCCTCTGTTTGTCCTCCTGTTAGCTGCTGGCCATCCTCCAGCTGTCTAGCTGCTAATCCAGAAGCAGGATTGGAATAAGGAGGGGGTCATATCTGCTTCATTTCCTTCCGCTCCCTCCTGGTATCTGATGAGCAGTGCTACAGCTCCACCATGTCCACGGCCATGTTTCTTTGGGAGTGTGAGGGTTCACGTTTGGGGCTTTGGGCATTGCTGTTCCTTTGAGTGAGTCCACAATGACACAGACAGGATGAAGGTGGTGGTTTTCCATTTATACCACAGGTGAATATGGGGGAATGAGTGTATGAAAGATTGACATGAGGCTTATTTAAGAACTCCCTTGTTACTTCTTTTTAAACTTTGGTCTTTATTTGTATCTTGGGTATCTCATAAACAATGAGCAAAATAAAGGATGGATAATAGGAAGTAGGAAGATCTTTTTCAAATGGAAGGTGGATAAGAGACAAAGGGGCAAGGAAAGGAAGGGAAAAGGTAGGAAAAAGAATTGAAGAAAGAAATGAATATAGAACTTTTGCAAATGGGAAAGTGAATAAGAGTTGGAGAGAGCAGGGTCGGAAGGAAGGATAAGGGGACAAAAAGAATTGGGATGTTTTTATGTACATATACACATGTCTCCATAATAAATGTAATCATTATGTACTGTAAGCATGCATGGTACTAATAAAAAATAATAAAAAAGAAGAAAGAAAGGAAGTCCCTTGTATTATCTCTAATTTTGGAAAGGTTTACAGGAGCAATGTTGGTTAGGAGGATGGTTTGGGGGAATGAGTGGGAGAGGCAGTCCGTGGCAGCAGAAGTCATGTCACCATCAGTCATCATTATTGTCACTCAGCTAACATTACTATTGCCAGGTATAGTATATATTCTCTCCTTGATGCCTCACAATCCAACCGTCTTCCCCATTTGAAAGGTGAAGACCGAGACCCGAGATTTGACTGGCTTGCTTGAAGTCATGAATGATAGTGTTGAGAAGCCAGGCTTTATTCTGGCTATAAGAAATTTGATTATGATGCCCCAAGGTTATAATTGTCCTGCTTCAAAAATCAAGAATGGGGCCGGGGATTTAGCTCAATGGTTCTGGCGCCTGTCTTGCAAGCACAAGGACCCCGGGTTGATCCTCGGTAATCACATAACAATAATGAGTGTGGAGACTCACAACCATCAGCAATCAGTATCACATACCACAGTGCCAGGCATGGTGGCTCATGCTTGTCATCCCAGCACTTGGGAGGCAGAGGCAGGAGGGTTGCTGTGATGTGAGTTGGAGGCTGAGCTCAGGGCCAGCCTGAACTACAAAGCGAGACCCTGTCTCAAAAAAAAAAAAAGAAAAGAAAATCAAGAATGTCAAGAATGAATTAGTTGACTTTTTTCCTAACAAATAATATCTTATAATTTCTGAGAATTTCTCTACTTAGGCCATACGCCTAAAGCTTGTGCAGTAGGCCCCTCCATTTTGTATCTTGTCCAATCTTCGCTAAGACTCATTCCAATGCTACGAATGAACAAGATCCTCCACAGAATTTACTGTTATTTTTGCTGCCCAAAAGGATCTGCTCATATCCTTCACTTATACTAGAGAGTTAAATGAATGATAGTGCCTTAAAGTATTTCTTTTCTGTCTGTCGATGGAATAGCAAACACCAGGTAGCGAGTAGCAAGCAATTTGTGGAAGGCACCCAGAATCTTAGTATCATTCCAGTTCTAAAAATCTGTTTTCTCAAAATTGTTTCATTCTACCCTCATTCTCAGCTAGGTGTCTTATGAAATTAAGTTAGAGTGAGGTCTTACTGGCGACTTACTTGTCTATAGACTTGGACCAGGGCCCTAGCTTCTGATCTTCCGCCGGAAGTCACATGGAGGGATGAGTAACCTGAAGCTTGCCTGCCCCCACTCTGGAATGCTCAGATTCCTGACACAGGGTGATACAGGGGCCTTGGAACATTCCAGAGGAAACAAAAGCAAGATGAGCAGAGACAAGGAGCTGTGAACCCTGGGCTCGAAGCTCACTGCTGAGGTGGCTGGAAACTGCCCAGACCTAGTGGTTGCCCAGGTCAAAGGACATCAACAGGAAACAATCTCCAGGTTCCCTGGCTGAGAGGAAACCTCAGTTTTGCCTCCAAGCTGTATTGCTGGGAGGATTCTGGTTCAAAAGAAAGTCAGACTATGGTGACTCAGGCTTCCTGGGAAGCCTCTTATCTCAGCCAACACAGATGTCAGGGTCTTCCCTTGCCCAGGAAGTCAGTCTTTCAGGACCAGCCCCTCCCCCACCATATCAGTGATACTTTTACTGCTCCCCTGAGCAGGTTCTGGAACAGCCTTGTGATGGAAGCTGTCTCTAGGTTTTCTGTTTGTTTCTACTTCCCTGTGCCCCTCCTCTGCTTCTGGCGGTCCAAAAAGAATTAACTAATTCTCCCCATGAGCTTCCTGCCTGTAGGAAGAATGAAACCATCACTACACTGACTGAATTTTGTAGAGTAAATGAGGACGTAAGGCCTGGACAGAAAGATAGTAATTGATTTGCTTTATGAATGGGATCTACGAATGTAGTTTGTGCTTAGGGAGGGAATGTAGGGTGGTTACAAATCAATTTCAGGCTGTCACTGAGCTGAGTTACTCATAATCTACTCAGAAGCATACTGCACACACATCTTCTCAAAGACCATCTTGGAGGGTGTAGCAAGGGAGATGAACAGTTCCATCTTATTTTACTTACTGATGGTGGGGGAGACCATGGCTGTGTTCTGTGTAGAACAGTATGATGTCTTCAGAATGGATATGTGTCACTAGATGTATTAAAAGACAGTTCTTGGTAAGTAGGTAGATTGATAGGGATGGAGGGAGGTAAATAGGCATTCCTTTTGAACTGATCTTTAGTCTTAGAGCTATTAAATTTTTTTTGATTCATTAAAAAATTAAACTTAAAATTTAACTTTAAAAAGTTGTTATTATAATCATTAAGTTTCCATCACTGTGATAAAATACCAGAGATATCTTATAAATGGAAAAGGTTTATTTTAGCTCATAGTTTTAGAGCCTTCAGGCTATGGATGCCTGACTTTGTTGTCTTTGGCCTGGTGGCAAAGCAGTGTATCACAGTAAGGAGCAGGTGGTGGAGCAAAGCTCCTCACCTTATGTTATCTGGGAAGCAAAAACAGAGATGGGAAGGGACTGAGTTCCTGGCAGCCCTTCAAGGACACATCCCGGATAACCTAGTTCTTTTTCACTAGGCTTCATCTCCTAGCGCTTCCGCCACTGCTCAATAGTGCCACAGATTGGTGGCCAAGCCTTTGATGTGTAGGTCTTTGACAACCACTTAGCCAAACCATTGTGTTTGCGGTGACACGATGACCATGACACACTCATAGTATAGTGCTTTTTCCAGTAAATTAGCCTTCCCACAGAGCAGCAGATGGCTCTTCTTCTCTCTCTCTCTCCCTCTCACCTTCCCTCTTCCCCTCCCTCTCTCTCATCTCTCCCTTCCTCTTCCTCCCCACTTTCAGTAATTTATTAAGGAAAATGGAAAGGGAGGCCTGTCTAGCCCCGTGGAGACCTATCCCAACCCCCCAGGGGTGAATCCAGAGGCTCAGGCGGAGCTGCTGAGGAGTCAGATCAGGCCTGGGGGTCCAGGAGGCCTCCCGCACACAATGAGCTTTAATTTTCTAAACTGCTCTTTTGCCTAGAAATGAATTGATACAATATTTCAGATTCAATATGACAGCATCCTAACCAGGCCACATTAATTCCAGAACCTACAACCTCTATTTTAAAAACAGACTTTAAAAGAAATTCCAAAGATCAAGAAGCAGATCAGCTAAGAAAATGATATTTCAGCTAAGATGCCAAGGTATTTCTATCCATAGTTGGAGATACTGAAAGGAGGGAATTGAGAGAAGGAAAGAATGGGCTGCTTATCACAAGAAAGGAGATTCACTTGTCTCCAAAGAGGCAGGCCCAGGAGCACCAACACACCTGGGTGTCAGCTTGTGGGAAACCTACGTTGAAAAGGGACCATTGCTGCATATACGGGGCTCAGGTGGGCATCTTAACAACTGATCACAGCCCAAGCAGTGACTATGACAAGAACTTTAATTATGCGAAGTTCTTATAGATAGGAAGAAAGCATGAATGTGGTATAGGAGATCAGAGACAGTTTTGTAGATGAGGTACAAGTTGGACTGAATTCAGAAGTAGTAGCAGGGTTGTTCTACAGACAGAGAAAGGGTGAAAAGTCCAAAAGTGTCTCAAGTGCATGAGACACTTTCCTACTACCAGGAATCTTGTTTGACTAGGGTAGTGTTTCTAAGACTCATTCTATGGAGTGCTATTCTTGGAAAGGAGCCACCAGAGAGGGATCTCAGACCGAATACATTAGTGAGTGCTGCCTACTATAGTATGTAGCCTTCTTCGAGTTCCATAATATATAGAGCTTATTGAAAGCTCTTAGCAAAACAAATAAGATAGCTGTTTTAGAAAATGCCTCTTTTCATCCTAGGCAAACAGAGTTCCATAGGACTCATTTTGGCCAACAGCACAGGGTTGGGTTGATGGGACCAGGGAACAGATGGAGAACTTTGATTGTGGGAAAAAGTCAGTACCTGGTAAAGAATTTAGGATTTAATTCTTCCTGTAGGGAATGGGAGCAGAGTAGTATCCCTTTCCCCTTAAATAATATTTTTTCCTAACTATACAAATAATGCATATACACTCTGGAAAACTTGAAGAAAAAAAAAGCATCCTCAGAAAAAAAATTGAAATTACTTCCAACACAGCACACAGAGATAAGCATTCATACACTGAAGATATGTGTTCATTGAGTGTCTTCTGGTGGCAGAAGTGATGTGTTCTAAGTGATGTGATGTTCTAAGTGATGTGAAATCAGAGTTGAGTACAATTAGTGAAAATTCCCACACTCTTACTAATTGTGGACACAAGCAACAGACAATTAGCAAATACACAACAGCCAAGTGACAAGAAAGATAATGAATAAACATTAAGCAAGAACATAGAAAGGGGAGTGCACTGTGCCTGCAGGCAGGTGTGGGCTGCCAGCGAAGCCAGGTTAACAGTGTGATGCGGTGATGTTTGGATGGATGAAGACCTGAGGGAAGTGAAGTAGTGGAAAATGCAGACAAATGGAAGAAGAAGGCATAGCAAATGCTGCAAACTGAGCCTGGATTGTGCATATTGCAAGCATTGCAAGGAGGCTATGGGGCCTGGGAGGAGTGAGATCAAAGGTGAGAGAGGTGGTGTGGGCAGGATAGGGGCCTAGAAGGACTAGCCAGTGGTGCTGGGGACCTTTTAGAGCTTGCATTGATAACCAAGAGCTGGCTGTAGCACACAAGCCATAGGTTTGCCAGCCCGGGAGGCTTTTGTCCATGTGCTGTGGGATGCCATGGCAGAGTTTTTAAGCAACTAGTTGGAGATATAATTCATGTGCCATACAGCACACTCATAAATTATATTGTTTTTAATGTATTCACAGAGCTAGGCAGCAATCACCAGAATATAAATTAGAAACACCATCCCTATTTGCAGTTACTCTTCATTCTTCCCTCTGATTTAATCACTTTCTTTGTTGTTGGGACAAAATACCTGACACCCCTCCTAAGAGAGGAGAGGTTTCCTTGGGCTCCCAGTGCGTAGAGGTTTTGGTCCATAGTTGACTGGCTTCAAGGTAGAAGAACTTCTAAATTCTTCCTTCTTTTCCTTCTTTCAGAAGATGAAAAATATCCTTCAGAAATTCAAGCACATGGCAGAGGAGTTGCTCGTGGCATGACACTCAGAAAACAGAAAGTCAAAGGGTGAGGAGGGAGTCACACTCTTCCACATCGCTTCCCCAGGGACCTGCCTCTTCTGATCACACCCCATCTCCTACCTCCATCAGCTCTTGGCCTCCATAGTCCACCCATCATCCCAAAGCCCCATCTATGACCTAATGAGCCTTTAGGGAGACATCTAGATAAAACCATGACATTCTCCCTAATCCTTGACAGTGATTGGTCTACTCAGTTCTGTTTCTGCAGATTTACCTATTCTGGACATTTTACATAAATGATATGAATATTATATAAATGTGGTATGGAATTGCCTGTGCACTTGGAATCCTTCATGTCAGATAGTGCCTTCAATCACGTAGGAACACGTTTCCACACTTCAGTTCTTTGTATGGAGCAATACTATTCCATTGTATGGACATAGTACAGCTGGGTTGTTTTCAATGACCAATTTTTAGAGTGATGGTACCTAACTTTACTAAAACCGGACCAGTGTGGCTGCTGTATGGAGAATGGGTTGAAGGTGGGCAAGTCTAGAACCAGAAACACTGGCTGAGAGGCTTTGGAATGTAATTGATGATGAATTTTGCATCTTGTGATGGCAGTAGCTGTAGTAAGGAGTTGTAAAGTCCTAGGGCTCAGTCTTCAGTTCTCTTTTCGGTCTTTGTGCATGTCCCACATGCTCTCAGTCTCTTGGGTTTTAAATATTTTCTTGCAGCAAAATGAACATCTTTGTGTGAATTCCTAGGTTGAAATCCTATGGAATTAGGAGTGTGTATCTATAAGAGGTAATTAGGCCATAAAGATGGAGCCCTTATGGATGGGATTAGTCCCCTTATGAAAGGGACCCCAAAGAGCTCTTTGGTCCTGTGCTTGTCTCATAAAGATAGAAGGAAAAGTCAACAGCTCAGAGTTCTAACCAGAACTATGTCACCCACATATCATACTTTCAGCTTTTAGAAATGTAGAAGTAAATTATCTATAAACTGCTCAGTCTATGGTCTTTTGTTATTGCAGATGAAGACATTGCTGATCTAATGACCCTAAACCTTATCTCAGCCCAGGCTTCCTCCAGATGGTCACTTGACCCCTTGACTTCATTAGGTCTCTGAGACACACTTCAAACTCGACAGTACCAAAACAGAGCTCCTGATGTATCCCCACCCCACCCATCTTTCCCTGCATCTGCCCTTCTAGCCCATCCTTCAGGTGCTCAGGCTGGAAACATTGACATCTTTAATATCTTATATGGAATCAGTCAAGAATATCTGTCGACCTCATCTCAGCTCTTTCATGAAACAGTACAGAACTTCTAAATTCTTCCTTCTTTTCCTTCTTTCAGGAGATGAAAAGGATCCTTCAGAAATGCAAGTCAGATCAAGTCACTTTTCTGCTCAAAACCCCATTGCACTTAGCACGAGCCCCAGCCCACACGATGACCTGAAAGGCCCTACGTGGACCAGCCTCCTGATACCTGAGGACCTACGACCCCGTGCTCACTCCTGTCCCAGCATTTTCTCTGCTCCAGCCAAGGTCCTCTTCCTTGAGCTTTCTGTGCTGTTTTCCAGCTAAGGACCTTCACGCTGCTTGTTCCTTCTGCCTAGAATGTTCTTCCCTCCCGAACTCACCTTCAGAACTTCTGTGACCTGGTTTCACGTATTTTTTTCCCATAGCGCTTGGGCATACCTTTAATCCCCTCTGTGTTTTTGTTTATTTCCGCTAAGATAGCTGCTGATGAGTGCAGGGAACTTTCTTTTGTTCACAGCATCTAGCAAGGGGCCTGGCACATCATAGACACTCATGAAATATGAGGCAGATTGGCAGGTTCTTGTGCAAGTAATCATACTCTCATCACACAGCTTAGCAGATTTTGTTGTTACTTGACACTTATCAAAATAAATTGAAAATATATCTGTATAAAATCTCACATAAAGTTGCCCATGATAGCCGAAAATTGGTAGCAGTTCTTCAGGGTGGGAAAGCAAACATTGGCATACCCACACAGTGAAATATTATTCATTAATAAAAAATGACTGTTTATGTCACACAATGATATAGAGGAACAAAAAGGTTTGTTTGTAGTGAAAGAAACCAGTCTAAAAAGAGTATATATGGTATGATTTCAGCTCCATCATATTCTGAAAAGGGTGAAATTATAGAAATAGAAAAAAGATCAGTGAGGTGAGAGGAGGGAGGCAGGAATGCAGAGATGTAGAGTAGGTGATTTTTAGGGCAGTGAAATTATTCCATATGATACAGCAACAGTGGACACAGTGGATTAAGAATTTGTCAAAACTCATAGAACTGTACAGCACACAATGAACCCTAGTGTAACTATGGATTGTATCTAACAAAAGGTATCAGTACAAACTCATCAATTGTTAAGGAGTTCATCATGTAAGATATTAACAGGAAACAGAGGATGATGAAGTCAAATCCATTAATGAGTTTTCTGAACCTGTACCGTACTGCCCCAATGTATCCTATTTCGGCCAGTGGTTAAACCAAGTATCTCATTATGCAGTATAGAAATCCAGGAACTGACTTTGATCACATTGAACTCTACATCTAACTAATCAGGAAGATCTGTCAGTTTGACCTCCTAGACAGGTTCTCTTCCCTTTGTTTCCTTCTCCATCAGCCTAGCTCATTAGCCATCCCACGGACTACTTATAAGTGTCAAATCAACTTGCTTTCTTTGGACCAGCCTTCTCCATTCTGCATCCATTGTGGCTTCAAATCTTAAATCTAAGTGTATCATCTGTTGCCTAAAAGTCTTGATGCCTTCCTGTTGCTCCAAGGATAAAGACAGCGCTGTTTCATGAGACTTTTCTTCATGATTTACCTTTGCTACCTCTTCCCATGCACATATCCAACTGCATATTTCAGGCCTGCTGGAGTCTTGATCTCATTCACTACTGACATTTGTACATCCTGTTCATTTGCTTTGAAAGGCTTTCATCTTTTTCCTTCAACTGATGCCTTCTATGCAATCTCTTAAACTTCCCTGGATCTATCACTTCCTTCTTCTGTTATATCCCTGATTGGGTCAAACCACCACATTTAGGTTTCTGTGCAATTTGTGATGATATATTTACTTATGAGACTGATTGATGTCAGTTTGTAGGTGTAAATAGTAAACTAGGACAGGTCATAAACTATCAGGAGGGGAGGACTACATCTGTTTTTTTGTCTATCACCTCTCTTGCCTGTACACGACACGCACACAGAAACAGACATGTTAATGTGTGAGTGGATGAGTGAAAGCAAAGACACTGGTGATTTTAGAGGTGGCGAACAGGCTCTTAAGCTTTCAACTGTGCCACCAGCTTTATCCTTGGTGTAAGGCCCCCAGGCCCAATCAGTGCTACAGAGGCCCCAAGGGAGCTATGTGTGCATAGGCTGTTGTTGTAAAACTCTCCTTTTTCTGAAACAAACTCAGCTGCAAGTACTCACGCCATCTGTGATCTCATCCAGGGAGGGAGCATTTTGGACTCAAACACATTTGGCTGTTGGAAAACCCTGATTGCAAAATGCAGTGACTTCATGTCTTTTCTCTTTTTCTCCTTAAAATAAACGCAGTTCTCTTTGCACTGGGGAAGGTTGGCAAAGGGCTTTTGAAAGGAATGGAAAAACAGTATTTAACAGACATCTAGTTTTAACTTCATAAAAGGTCTGTGGTAGAGTTCTTACGTTTTCATTTAGAAAATGAGTTTTCCATGTGTGTACCAAAGAATGCCACATCACTAGGTAGCAGGTTCTCCACTGTGAGTAAAATTCTAATTGCTTTGCTTGCCTGAAATCTCATCCTTTATAGCCTCTGGGAAATTTGCAACCCCCTTTCTCCACTGCTGTGGGCTTCTGAAGGCTGTTGGAATCCAGCAGACAGATACATTAGTTCTCATTCCATTCATTTATTTATTCAACATCAGACCCCACAAGATGACAGGTTCCAAATTGGTCATAGTGATTTCCTTTGCCTTCAGTAACACTTCTTTCCCCTGCAGTATAAGCTCCGGGAAGGCAGGGGTCTTTGCACATCTTTCTCACTGACTTATCTAGAACTGACTTGTACTCAGTACATATTTATTGATGTGTGAACTCTTTGTGTGCAAATGTATTCCAGATACCTTCTTGTGTTTTGCCTTCCTAGTGTTCAGTATTCATTTCTTCCTTGTTTGGTCGTAGAATCCTTGTGCTCTATGAGTGAAATCTTCCCCCACCACCATATTAGAGACAGAAATGGGGCCTCGAACACAAGCTCCTTATTATTGAGCTACATTCATTCTTGTGGGAAAACATCTTTATTCCACTCTTGGGTGCTGTGTCATGGATGGAGGCTAGCCCCAGCCCCAAGATTCAACTCACTGAGACTTGATTTCGGATCTTTTGTTGGAATACGCTGGATGAGTATCTCTCCTCTGAGAGGACTTGAAACTAGAAGATGTGGGTCTTGGACTTCTGGTGGCCACAGTGTAGTAACAGCTTGACTGGGAATGGAACCTAGACTAAGGAAAGCAGAACTTAGAGAAATCTAGATAAACTGAGTCATGATAACATTGCTTTATTGACACACTCTAGCATCTACATCAGTTTTCTAGAGCTGCCATAACAAAGTACTACAAACTGGATCTCTTAAATAGCAGAAATCTCTTAAACAACCTCTTAGTGATGGGGATTAGATGTTCTAGGTGAAGAAATCAGCAGAACTATTTGCTTCTGAGGGCTATAAAGAGACTGTTCTGTGATTCTCTCCTTACTTCTGGTGGTATGCTAGAGATCTTCAGTGTTCCTTGGCTTTTGATCTTTGCTTTTACCTTGATTACATCTTTTTTGTTCAAATTTTCTCTTTTTATAGAATACCAGTCATATCAGTTATGCATACCCTAATGACTTCATTTCAACTTGATAATCTCTGCAAAGACCTTGTTCACAAATAAGGCCACAAACACGGATACTAAAAGTTAGAATTTCAGTATGTGTTCTAGACAAACAATCCAACCTATAATACTCTCTTTTACAGTTAAGAGCCTTATGTGTTTAATGCTGCAGCTCCATATACTAAGTCCTATATTTTGCAGAAACCCATTCATATAAAAGGTTAAAAATTTTCATTTCTTTTGTACAATCTTTACACATAGTTGGAGGAGAAGGGCCAAAACAAACTGAACTTGAGAAAAAGAAAATATTGTATATATTTTTTGCACTCTGTACCATAAACATATCTGTCTGTCTGTATAAACTTTATTTGCAAATCTCTTTCACTTTCCATTTCTTTTTTCCATTGTTTTATATTGATCATCTATTATCCTTGTGTTCATGATACAGAGTGTTTTACATTTCTTACCCTTCTCTTTTTAATGTATTAGTCTTTGGATGAAAACATATGTAACCTTACTACTGTTTGTTCCCCCAAAGGGAACTCTCTTTATTTACCTGGATGCCATTAAAATCTTTCTATGGCTGCTTGTGGCTCAGCCTAGTAACATTAATTCTTAGTAGAGAAGGGTAGAGTTAGAGGCTGGGACTAGGGCTCGGGCTGCCTGGGCATGGGAATTTGATGTCCCCTGTTTTTATCTTCTCTGTGTCAGATGTCCCAGGTACTTAATGGATGAATCCACCTCTGTCTGCATTTCTCTGTTCGTTTGGTCTCTTACTGGGGCAACAAAAGGATACCAAGCACTTGTCTGAATAAGGCAGTTTTTCTGGGTGCTGAGAATGCAAAAATGAACAAGAAAGACAGACTTGATGTTAAGGA
Source organism: Petromus typicus (assembly GCA_004026965.1). Classification (NCBI taxonomy): domain Eukaryota; kingdom Metazoa; phylum Chordata; class Mammalia; order Rodentia; family Petromuridae; genus Petromus; species Petromus typicus. The sequence goes on along the minus strand of PVIR01000799.1, from coordinate 105,900 downwards.
GCCCACATACTTCTCATTTCACCTGGGGAAGCCAGACCTGGTTTGCAGAGACCCCTCTGGTCTCTAGTGATAAAGCAGCATAGGAAAGTCTTGTTCTCATGTTGCTCTTGGGGTGATGAGACTATGGTCCCTCCTGGCATAGGGAATCCCTGATCTTCTCCACCAGAAGCCCCCACTCTGTGCATCTGGAGATGAAGGGATGCCACAGGCCCATCCCCATCTGCTGCACATGGGACTGATAGCCTTCTTTCCCTGATGTGGCATTGTCAAGCAGGGTGACTATCCGCACTGAGGCTCCCTCCCCCTCAGCAGGACCTCTCTGGACTTCATTTCATAAAGGAACACAAAAGCTGGTGCTGAGTCTCATGTTAGGTTTCTATACTTTTGACGATTTAACCTATTTCCAGAGTTTTCTGTACTTCAAACTAGCATAAACCAGGAGGTCCTGATCCCTTAACATTTGGCAGCTTTTAACTCCGTGGTTAAAGAACAGCTTCAGTTACTAAATGTAATGTGAACATATTTGGAAATCTAACAGATACTTTCAAATTAGGATGTTTGCAAAATAAGTTTTCTGCAAAATCTTATAAGTGTTTAGGCATGGTGGGGGTTCATTTCTTCAGAAGAGAGATAGATGGTCTCTCAGAGAAATGGAGATAATCTCTTTCATATCCTGGAAAATGAGAGTTGTTCATAGCTTCTTACTGAGGATTGAGTAGGGTTATTCATGGAGGGAGTAGAGGGCTCCTTAGCTCCCACAGCCTCTGACTGTATTGCACTCAGGTGGGAGAAAACCTTGGCTTCAGGGGAGACCTGGATTTGGAGCTTAGTCCTGCTGCTTTGCAGTGACATTGCTGGGATTTTTCTGACCAGACTCAGTTGCCTCATGTGGAAATGTTGATTAAAAATACCTATTCTGTAGGATTGTTAGATGTGACACAGGAAGTGCTTCTTAGTCTGTTTTCTGTCGCTATAACTGAATGCCACAGACTGGATAATTTATGAAGTATAGAAGTTTTTTCAGGGGCCGGGGATTTAGCTCAGTGGTTCCGGCGCCTGTCTTGCAAGCACAAGGACCTGGGTTCAGTCCCCTGGTAACTACATACAATACTGGGCATGGAGATTCAGGCCCAGCAGCAACCAGTACCACATACCACAGTGCTGGGCATGGTGGCTCATGCCTGTAACTCCAGCACTTGGGAGGCAGAGACAGGAGGATTGCTGTGATGTGAGTTGGAGGCTGAGCTCAGGGACAGCCTGAATCACAAAAGTGAGACCCTGACTCAAAAAAACTTAAAAAAAAAAAAAAAAGAAGTTTCTTCAGCCCATGGTGCTGGAGACTGGGAAGTTAACACCATGATCCACACATTTGGTGAGGGCCTTCTATCTGCAGAATAACATGATAGAGGACAACCCACGGAGAAACATGGTCAGGTCTCCTTTCCTTTTCTTGTAAATCCATTGACACCATCGTGGGGAATTGGCTTATTTGTTTTTAAAACTTTCTCCCTCCCTCTCCTTCTCTCTAGTTCCCTTTCCTTGTGCAGTTGAAGTTCTGTTTAGAACATCCTTTCCCATATCTATGGGAAGTGTTTTTTTTCCCCAAGTGTTTTACCTATTTTATCTTCCAGTAATCTTAATGCTTTTGTTTCAATGTTTAGATCTTTGATGTATTATTTCTAAAAATTAGTCATAAAATAGTAAATGACAGAAGGTATGTAGGCACATCACTAGCCCTTCCTACCTTGGAACTTTCTGACTCTCTGGAGAAAACAAACATGGACAACCAAAACTATTTAAACTAGATAAGATGAATGGTATGATAAAGGAGCCCTGAGCAAGGAATGGCCAGATTCACCTGGTGGGACCAGCAAGCTCTCACAGATGAGAAACGAGCCTGAAGGGAGGGCCTGGGCTCCTGACTCAGAAGGCTGGCTCTTTCTCCACTTTGCATCTCTGCTCACACGCCTTGCACCAGGTCCTGTCTACTTCCTTATCCTAGTATGGTCTGGGCTTAGTGGGTAGGAAGACTAGCTTTTCTGACTTGCTTTCAGAATGTTTAATATTCTTACTGTGGAAATGATTTGTTTTCTCTGAACCATTGTTTGATTTTTTTTGGGGGGGTACTGGGGCTCAAACTGGTGACCTTGAGCTTGAAAGGCAGGTACCGGAATTGCTGCGCTAAATCCCCAACCCTGAACCATCCTTTGAGGAAGAAGAAGCCAATGAGACTATTTAAGAAAAAGCTAATTAATATTTGAAAATATGGTTTTGTTCTGCAGTATGGTTGCAGCAGAAAGCATGTCAAGGGAGTGGAGGAAGATGAGGCTGAGAAGACCAAGCAAGGCCGAAGACTATGTTCTTGGGAGTGTAGGGAGTGAGAAGCAAAGGGACACTGCAGAGCAGGCTAGGGCCAGAGCACAGCCATGTTTCTGAAAGATGACTCCGGAAGTGGTGTGGAGGATTTCTTCCGGTGATGAGACCTGGTGTGGTGGTCACCTTTCAGGAGCAGGGTGGGCTCCTACTCCAAATTTAGATTGCATGTCAAGGCTGATGGCATCACACTCACCAAGCGAGGGTGCAGATACGTAATGGGGCTTTCCAGGAAGAGCATGTTAGATCTCCCAGGCAGCAGAGTTGAAAGAGTGAGGAAGGAGTTGAGTTTCAGTTTTTTTTTTTTTTTTTTTTTAAGGTTTTTTGAGACAGGGTCTCGCTTTGTGGTTCAGGCTGGCCCTGAGCTCAGCCTCAAACTCACATCACAGCAGTCCTGCCTCTGCCTCCCGAGTGCTGGGATTACAGGCGTGAGCCACCACGCCTAGCATTGTGGTATGTGGTACTGGTTGCTGCTGGGGTGAGTCTCCACGCCCAGTATTGTTATGTGGTTACTGGGGATCGAACCCGGGTCCTTGTGCTTGCAAGACAGGTGCCAGAACCACTGAGCTATTTCCCTGGCCCGAGTTTCAGTTTTTAAAAAAATGGTGGATAAAGGGAGCTGGGAGTTTCAGCCTAGAGGCAGACTTGATTCTCTTACTGGTGCCACTACAGAGAGCATCCAGGCTTTGTGTCACTTCACCTGGCTTTGGGGCACAAGGGGGATGAAAGGAAGGTGAAAGCCTTAAAGATTATCAGCTGTTACACAGTGGCAGCCAAGACAGGGAGGTAGGAAGTCACTAGAGTGACTGTGTTGTGCTGTTGAATAGTCTAGGCCAGGGGCTTCCAGACTTGTTAGAAATACAACTTCCTATTACTTCAGCAATTTTGAAATACAGCCATGTGCCATTTAACAGTGGGATATGTTTTGAGATATGTGTCACTAGACAGTTTTATAGCCGAGCAAACATCATAGAACTTATTTGCACAACCTAAGCTACTGTGTCACCCGATAAAATGTTTTTACAAGACCTCTGTCATGTATGTGGTCCATTGTTGACTGAAAGGTTGCTATGTGCCTCATGACTATACATGACAGTCATTAACTGTGGCTGTCACGCAGTGCGGGAGGTCACAAACACTCCAATCAAAACCTTGTAATCTTTGGTCAACATCTCTTCTTCCCTCATCCTTTTTCCTCCCTGCCTAGCCACCTCGAACCACTTTTCTGCTTTTCCATGAGATTTGACGTTTTTAGATTCCATGAGACCATGAAGAATTAGTATATCTGAGCCTGGCTTGTTTCACTTAACCTAATGTCCTTCAGTTGCAGCCATGTTTTCATGGGTGACAGAAATTTGTTCTTTTGAAAAGCTGCATAATACTCCTTTATCTATCCTCTATCCTCCATCTATCCATCTATCCATCCATCTCTTATCTTCCTTCCTTCTTTTCTTTCTTTCTTCTTTTCTTCCCTTCCTTCTTTTCTTTCTTTCTATCTGGATGTGTATATCTAACATGCCCATTCATCTACAGATAGACAGTTAAGTATTTTCTCTGTCTTTGCTACCATGAATAATGCTCAAATGAAAGAGAAATATTTCTTTGATATAGTAGTTTTAGTTCCTTTGGGTATATACTCAGAAGTGAGATTGCTGGATCATATGATAGTTCTCGTTTTAGTTCTTTGAGGAAATTCCAAAATGTTTGCCAAAAAGGTTGTACTAATTTACATTCCTAACAATAGTGTACGAGGGTTAATGTCTTCCCATATCTTTGCCAGCCCTCACTATCATTTATCTGTTTGAGATGTGAGGTGATAGCTCCTTGTGGTTTTAATTTGCAGTTTTTGATAGGAGACATGAAACATTTTTCAGATAACCGCTAGCTATTTGAATCTTTTCTTTTTTTTAAAAAAAATTGAGTTTGTTGATGCATTTTAGATATACATTGTGATCAGATTGGTCATAGAGAAGTTTGACCTGTACGTGATGTATCGCGATTCTTATTTTTTTCCATTTCCCTGCCCTTCCTTCCACCCCTCCACCCCTGATATACATAAGCTTTGTTTCCATTATTCTTCTTACCTTCCAGTTTTTTCTTCCCTTTCTTTCTGTTCCCCCGCCTGCTCCCTAGTTTCCCTTTGAACATTTTCTTCCTGTTTCACAATATTTATTATACATTTTGGTTCTCATTTATACTTGTATCTCTTCTTTTAAGAAACATCTATTCAAATCCTTAGTCAGTATTTTCTTTTTTTGTATCGAGGATTGAACTTCTGACCTTGTGCTTGTGAGGCAGGTGCTGGAACTTCTGAGCTAAATTTCTGGCCCTCCTTGGCCAAGTTTTAAATAACTGTACTATAAAAAGTAATAGATGAGATGATATATATTTGTTAATTAGCTTAATTGAATTTTCCTATAATGCATACTTTTGATGAAATTCTCACATTGTATAATATAAACATACAAAACCACTATATGTCAACTAAAAAAATTAAGAAATTAATTAAAACAACAACAACAAAAGCTTTCTAGACTTTACACTAGACTTACTGAGGTAGCCTTCTAAGGTATAAGTTATGGAACTCTGTTAGGGTAACTAATTCTCTAGTAACTTGGAAATACATCTTAACAAGTGAGTTTTGGGAGGTCAAATTATAATAAAAAAAAATAAAAAGGATCAAGAAACAATAGACAGGAGTCCAAACCTAGGGAAAAATCTTTCCTTGAAAATGTGTTTATTTTGGACTTGGGTGACTCATAGTTGTTCGCTCAGTTTAGGCCTTTGTGGGTGGGAACAAAAATCTTAGTGGTTTATGTGGAAAGCTGTGTATATGTGGTTGTGAGTTTGTATACACAGTTCCATTTGCATTCTCCACTTTGTGGAGACAAATCATGGGAAACATTTTACAACTTGCTTGACTCTAATCTCAGCACCCTGTGTAGCTCCATTTTCTTCTGGGAGTAGGAACTCATATTAATAGTTGCCAATGAGAAATGGAAGTAATTAACTATGTGACTCTCTTGCAAAATAAGTTGCATAATGTGTTCCAAAGATGAAAGCAATTCCTATGGGGTTGTCTGCGGCTCTGGATAACTGTCTTGCAGCATTCTTTTTTGAGTTGAGAGCTAGGAGTTGACTGGGTAACATCTGACTTGGGCTTCATCTGGAAAACACAATCTGAATTGGAGTATTTGATCTCTACCTGTGAACAGTAACAGGTAACTAAGAGATTAAGGCCTACAGAGGTGGAGAGGAAGTGCTGAAGTCGGGTGAGGGGCTCTTATCTTTGTCTCACTTTTTGAACTCTCTCTCTCTGGTGTTTGTCATTCTATTAACTTAGTCCCTCAGGTTTCTAGCCTTAGAGGGGAGAAGAGAATAAAATAAGGGGCCAGGGGTTTAGCTCAGTGGTTCTGGTGACCGCTTGCACACAGGTCCCTAGTTCAATCCCTGCTAACCACATACCACAACGCTGGGCATGGAGACTCACAGGAAGTCAATACCACATACCACAATGCTGGGTGTGGTGGCTTAGGTCTATAATCCCGGCACTCAGGAGGCAGAAGCAGGAGGATTGCTGTGAGTTCCAGCCTCACCGGGGCTACACAGTGAGCTCAGGACCAGCCTGAACTACAAAGCAAGATCCTGACTCAAAAAAGAAAAAAGAAAAAGAGAAGAACATAAACATAAAATTAGTTTTAATAAATAAAATATAATAAATAAATAATAAATCAGTTATAATTTATTATAATAAATTAGTTATAATTATTAACACTAAATTTATTAAATTATTAATAAATATCCAATAAATCTAACAAATTAAACAATAAAATCTATCACCTGTCTAAATATTTGTATAATTTACATTGCTAATTTGTCATTAATTAATAAACTGACAACCTTATCAAAAAAAGAAAGAAAAGGGTCAAATCCATGCAATTAGGAATTAAAAAAATGCAATCACAACAGATCCTGCAGAAATCCAGAAGATCATTGATATCCACCTTCAAGACCCTGTATTCTAATGAGATGGAAAACAGAAGAAATGGACAGATTCCTAGACACATGTGAGTGATCAAAGCTGAGTGAAGAATATATAAAAATTCTAAATAAACCAGTATCAGGCAATGAAATTGAAGGTGTCATTAAAAACGTACTAGACAAATAAAAGCCCAGGTCCTGATGGTTTCACTGCTGAATTCTACAAGAAGTTTAGAGAAGGGCTGGGGATTTAGCTCAGTGGTTCCGGCACCTGTCTTGCAAGTGCAAGGACCTTGGTTAAATCCCTGATAACCACATACCATACTGGGTGTGGACACTCACCCCAGGAGCAATCAGCACCACATACCACAGTGCCGGGCGTGGTGGCTCACGCCTGTAATCCCAGCACTCGGGAGGCAGAGGCAGGAGGATTGCTGTAATGTGAGTTGGAGGCCGAGCCCAGGGTCAGCCTGAACTACAAAGTGAGACCCTGTCTCAAAAATAAAAAATAAAAAATAAGAAAAAAGAAGTTTAGAGAAGACCTAATGCTGCTACTTCCCAAACTCTTTAGTGAAATTAAAGAACTCCCAAATTAATTCATGGAAACAAGCATTACACTGATTCCAAATCAGAGAACAATCCAACAAAAAGACAACTAATAATGAACATAGATGTAAAAATCCTCAATAAGATACTGGCAAACAGAGTACAGCAAATCATCAAGAAGATTATTCAGCAAGTTAGATTCATCCCAGGGATAGTTCAACATATGCAAATCAATAAATGTAATATACTATATTGACAGAGCCAAGGACAAAAACCATATGATCATCTCAATAGATGCTGAAAAAATACAACACCTATTTGCAATAAAAACTCTACAGAAAACTAGAATAGGTAGTCTTTATCTCAGTCTGATAAAAGACATCTATAACAAACCAATAGCCACCGTCATACTAAATGAACACAAGGTGAAAACTTTTACTCTAAAATCTGGGAAAAGACAAGAATCTCTGCTGTCACCACTCTTGTTCAACATAGTTCTGGAAACATTAGCCACAGCAATTAAACAAGAGAAGGAAAAGGAATAAGGATAGGAAAGAAAGAAGTTAAACTATCACTATTCATGGATGAAATGGTACTTGACATAGAAGACCCCCAAAACCCCACCATAAGATTCTAGACTTTTAGAAATTTAAGTTTATTGCTACATTTTAAGTAGACATTATGATCACTTTCATTATTGAGAATTTGTACCTGTGGAAGATATATCTTGATTCCTATTTTTCCCCATTTCCCTGCCCTCCTTTCAGCCCCTCCACTCCCCATATACATAAGCTTTGTTTCCAATTTTTTGTTTTTACATTCAAGTTTTTTCTTTCCCTTCTTTGCTTTTCCCTGTTCCTGCCCAATTACTCTTTGCCTTTGAGCGTTTTCTTCCTATTTTGTAATAGCTATTTTACATTTTGGACCTCATTTACACTTTCAGTTTCTCACACTAGAGAAACGAAATGGTATTTACCACGCATCACATTTATTTCACTTATGTGTATAGCCTCAAGCTGCATCCATTTAGCTGTAAATTTCTGTTTTTTAAGATTTAGCTATTATAAACTATGCTGCTATAAACGTGGGTGTGTATATGTTGCTGTGATATGATGCTTTCAATTCTTTCATGAATATACATAGCAGAGAAATAGCAGGGTCACATGGTACCTGTAATCCTAGTTTTTTGAGTAACCTCCACACTGATTTCCACAGTGGATGTGCCAGACTACATTCCCACAAACAGTGGAGGAGATTATCCACAGCTCCATCAGCACTTGTTATTAGTTGATTTCTTGGTAGTAGCCATTTTTTTTTTTTCTGGAGTGAGGTGTTGTTTTCATCTGCACCTCATAAATGACCAGTGATGTTGAACAGTTTTTCATGTTTGTTTACTGGTTTTACTTCTTCAGCTGAAAACTGTCTGTTCATTTCAGATGTCCATTTTTGAACAGGGTCTTTAAATTTGGGGGAATCTGAGTTTTTAAAAGTTCTTTATATATTCTAGATAGTAGTCCTTTCAGGAACAGCTAGGAAATTTTTCCCCACATTGTAGGTTGTCTTTTTGCTTTGTTAGTGGTTTCTCTTGCTATGAAGAAGCTTTTTAATAAGATGAGATCCTACTTGTTGATTGTGCTAGTTCTGGTGCTGTAGAGGTTTTGTTCATAAAGTCTTTCCCTATGCCAGGGTCTCCAAGAGTTCTGCCTAATGTACGTACTAATAGATTTAATGTTTCTGTTTTAATATTTAGATCTTTAATCCACTTTGATTTGTTTAGTGCATGGTGAAAGATGTAGGTTTAGTTTTTATCTTTGGCAGGTTCAAACCCAATTTTTCCAGCACCATTTATTAAGGAGTTCTCCTTCCTCCAATTAGGGTGTTTGCAGTCTTTTTCTTTTTTTTTTTTTTAATCGTAATGATTTTATAGTATAGTTTAATGTTGGGGAATTGATACCCTCTGCATGTCTTTGTTGCCAAGAATTGCTTTTCTTATTCTGGGTCTCTTCTGGTTTCAAGGATTATTTTCTCTAGTTCTGTGAAATATACTGTCAGGATTTTGCTTGAGATGGCACTGAATCTAGATAGCAGTTTTGGAAGGATGTCTCTTTTCACTATCTTGGTTCTTCCTACCAGGAACAAGGGATCTTCAGTTTCCTTTTTCAGAGTGCTGTGGTTTTCTTCAACTATAAAAATGATTCTTGAAAGTATAACTTTAGTGTCATGGTTTTCAGATGTTTTTCGGCTCCTTTGTTAGGTTGATTCCTGGATATTTCACTTTTTTGGATGCTATTGTGAAAGGAATCGTTTCTCCAATTTTTCTCTCAGTAAACCTCTTATTTGTGCATAAGGAGGCTGTTAATTTCCAAGTGTTAACTTTGCATGTAGCTACTCTACTGGACCTGACAATTAAGTCTAGCAATCCTTTGGCTGAATTTCTGGGATCTTCTATGTATAGTATTATGTCATCAGCAAATAATGAGTTCAGTGTCTTCCTTTCTTATCTGTATTCCTCGTATTTCTTTCTTTCATCTAATTGCTGTGGCTAATGTTTCCAGAACTCTATTGAACAGGAGTGGTGAGAATGGGCATCCTTGATTTGTTCTTGATTTTGGCATGAAAGATTTCGGTTTTCCATCATTTAGTATGATGCTGGCATTGGCTTTTGCATAAACAGCTATCAGGTTGAGATAAAGACCAGCTATCCTAACTTTAGAAAAAAGATCATCATCCCAATATTTGGTAAGGTTTTAGTCATGAATGGATGTGGGACTTTTTTAATTAATTGAGTTTGTTGGTACATTTTAGATATACATTATGGTCACATTCAACATTACACATTTGTACCTGTACATAGTATATCTTGATTCTCAATTTTTTTTCTATTTCTCTGCCCTCCCTGCTACCCTCACCCCCTGTACACATAAGCTTTATTTCCATTATTTATTTATATATATATTTTAAAGATAAGGTCCCATTTTTTGTAGTTCAGGCTGGCCCTGAGCTCAGCCTTGAACTCACAGCAATCCTCCTGCCTCTGCTTCCCAAATGCTGGGATTACAGTCATGAGCCACCATGCAGGGCGCTGTGGTATGAGGTTCTGATTGCTGGTGGGCATGAGTTACTACACTCGGCATTGTTGTATGTGGTTTCTGGGGATTGAACCCAGGGCCTTGCACTTGCAAGACAGGCGCTGGAACCACTGAGCTAAATCCCTGGCCCCCACTTTTTATTTTTAGGATCAATTTTTTTCTTTTACTTATTTACTTTTCCCTCTTTCCTTTTTTCCTTTGAACATATTCCTTCTTTTTTAAAAACTTGCTTTTATTGGTACATTTTATGTACATGTAACCATCACAGTCAACTGAGAATTTGTACCTGTTCACGACATGACTGAACTGAGATCTAAGCTGGTTTCTGGCTCCCAGGTTGGAATTTAGCTCCCAGCTCTCCGGCAGGCAGGTTTGAACTCTGCGCAGTTCTGCTGTAGGTTTCCCGCCCCTGCAGCAAGTCCAGGCCCCAGTAGGAGGTGCTGATCCTGGCAACTCCCTGGGAGAACTGCGATGGGCTCTCACTACAGGGTCTCTCTTAGCTGTAGCCTTGGTCTTCAATTTTCTGGCTATTGGGATTGAGATGTTGGGCGTTTCCTCAGTGAGCAGACTTCTCTATGTCTCTTGCCCAGGTCTCCCTCTGTGATCCTGTGCACACAGCTCTCTCAGCAGCTGTGTTGCTTTCTGCGTGTGTTCACCGTTTCTAACAGGAGAAGAACCTGCCTTTCTCACCAGCAGCCCAGGTCCCTCCTGCCCCGTATCTGGTCACAGAATCCAGCAGGGATCTCCAGGATTTTTTTAGTCAAGGCACTAGAGGGACTTGGAGCAGAGTTTGGCTGGATCTACCTTACAACATAAATTCCCCCGATTTGATGACCGGTTGCCAACAGTCCGCTGTTACCGTTTGTCTCTTTCAGTCTTTTGCTGAAGTTAGCAAAGCAGCCCTGAGAGAAAGGGAGCAAAAAGAAAACAAAAGAAAAGTAAAAAAGAGGGTGGGGCGGGGCGGTGGCTTTTCTCCAGTGTTAGGCTGGACGAGCAGCCGTTCCCTTTGGGTGATCTAGGTTTCTACTTTTCAACTTAAATTCCCGGCATCACTGGACAGTATTTTCCTTCCGTCTCTCTGGGCCCTGGAGGTACGCAGGATTTTTGGACTATGAGAGTTCAACTTTGTGCCTCTGCCCAAAATGGTGACTGCACCCAGTAGCTCATGCTGGGTGCTTCATTTCCTAATTTTCTTTTCTTCCCGTGTGAACCTTCAGGGGATACTGTCTGGCGATTTTGGCGTTGCCTCCGGTTGTACAGGCCTCTCATGTTTCAGGTCCAGGACTCAGCTTTTCAGTGAGAAGCTGAGCTGTCTTCTCAGATCCGGGATTCCCACGGGGTGGGTATGGAGCCTGTCTCAAGGTGGAGGCGGAGTGCCTTTGTTCTGCGTGGTCCATCCAGCTCCTCCGTCACAGTGGATCTTATCCTCTCCCCATACTCCCTGCACTGTTTTCGGGGAAGCTTTATTTTGATGATTTCCAGGTATCAGTAACTCTACTCTGGAAGAGCTGTGCTAGTAGCACTCAACATTCTGCCACTTTCCCAAGACTTCTAGACTTAATAACCACATTCAGTAGCTGGATACAAAGTCACAAAGTCTCAAAACTCGGTATCTTTTATCTGTTTTTTTTCTTATCTAGCTTCTGATATGTATTTAGAAAAGGATATGATATTTTTTATTTTATAAAGGCTTTATTGGGATATAATTCCCATCCCATGTAATTTATCAGTTTAAATCATATATCTCAGTGGTTTTTAGTCTGTTCACAGAGATAAACAACCATCACCGTGGTCAAATTGAAGACATTTTCTTCACTGCAACACAAAATCCCAAAGAATTTAGCATTTAAATTCCCACTTTCCCACCTATCTCTAGGTTTAAATAACTCTTAATGTCTACATCGAAAGTCTTGTCTATTCTGAACATTTTATGTAAAATGGAATTCTACAATATGGAGGAATTTTTTTTTTTTTTTTTTTTTGGTGACGGCTGCTTTCAGTTAACCCGATATTTTCAACATTTACCCACATAGTAGCTATCTTTATTTGAAAAAATTTGTGAGTCAGGTGAAACACAATACAATTGATTCCTTGTATTGCCTTTTTAAAAGTAAAGCAATAAAGTTTTGCTTTTTGTAGTTTCCCAATAAAGTATTGTTGGTTTGCTTTATTTAAACCAAGGTTCTAGATATTGAACAAGATAGGATACATTTTTATCTTCTCAAATACAGTACTAGTTAAATAAGTAGCTAAAATCTACTGAAGCTAAACTGAAGCTAAAATCAAGGGTTAAAGTCATATCTCTGCACATCTACAACTTGCTTGCTGTATGATCTTGAGCCAATTTTTCAACTTCTTTTGGACTCAAGTTCCTTATCTAAAATATTGCACCTTATTTCTAGATGCTTGTGTAGGCCAGATGAGAAAGAGGATGTAAACCTCCTGGTATACTGCCTGATCTCTGAAACCCCTGCAATAAAGGCTGGCAATGATTAGCATTAATTATTCAAGAGCTATAGGCCAAAAGGGTGACTGCAGTGTAATATACATGTATTGAAAATAGTACAAGATGATCAAAGGGCCATGAGCAGCGGGACAAGCAGCTCCACCTGGCATAAGTGGCACAGGAGAGGGAATTTTATTTTTTATTTTTTATTTGCAGGATTGCAGCTGGAGATGAGATCTATACTTGGTCCAAAACAGCTATGTTTTGTTTGAACAAGTTGAACACCTTTAAGCAAGTAGTCATTTTTACCCCATCTTAATGAAACAAACTGGCTTGCTAGGGACTTTAATGGGACCAGTCTGATCATGGAGCCCTTTGAGTTCCGTGCCCACTGTGAATGACCTTTGACTCAGTTGGTTCTGAATGAACCAGATATGGAGGGAAAGGACCCAGGAGTGTGTGTATGTGTGTAATATTTCTTATTGAGTTCCTCAAAGAATATATACTTACCAAATGATTAGTATCCACTTTCTCATACTTCTTTTTTATAACTAGTTTTTTCTTCAGTGAATGTATAACACAGATATGAAATAAAACATTCCCACAAAGTGAGAAGCAAGTCTCTCATCTCTGGTAGTCTTTCCTATCATTTGAATTAGAAATAGTTGAAATTTTCTAACATACCAAAGATGGCATATCTTATATTCATATTCAAAGAGTTAAATGTATATTTTATCACCTCCTTCATTTTCCATGAGGGATGTATTTTGAAAATAATTTTTACTGAAACGTGAGGATGGAACACACACCCACAAATTAAAAACAGGGCTTTTATCTTTTTTTCCTTTCTTCGTGTGTATGTGTGAGGAGTGTGTGTATGTGTGTGTGTGTGTGTGTGTGTGTGTGTGTGTGTGTGTGTGTGTGTGTATTCCTAGGGATCAAACTCAGGGTCTTCACATTGAGTTATATCCTCATTTAATTTTTTAAATTTTGAGACAGGTTCTTGCTAAGTAGCTACACTGACCAGGCGGAGCTTGAACTTTGGGTTCTCCTGCCTTAGCCTCCCAGGCTGCTGATATTTACATTTTTTATTGAAGAGAGTTTTCAAGCATGAAAAAGGTAAAGATACTAGTACAATGCACTCTTATATATTCATTATCTAGTCTCAGCTGTCACCAAGGTTCTCCATCTTATTTCACTTACAGCTTCTTTTTGTGGTTTGGCCCCTTAGCTGCAGGGGTGTTAGGAGAGGTATCTCGGCTCTGGATGGATCCGCTACTGATGTGAACAAGGTGCTTTGTGAACTAATGTTTCTGAAGGGAGATAAGGGCCTATTTCCTAAGAGAGGCAATCCTGAAGTTTCCCTAAAACAGGTGAGGTATTCTTTATATGAGATTTTAAAAATGAGCTAGACATTAAAGGAATATTAAATTGGAAAAATGTATATTTTTCTAAGCCTCAAAATTCTGCATAAGGTCTTTAGCAAGATCTTTTTTGGAGAAAAATTTTAGACAGAATAAATTCAACAGGGTTTATTTGGTCAAAGAACAGTCCACAAATCAGGCTGTTCAGAATCTGAAGAGGGCCTAGGGAGCCAGAGAGTTTTGGGGTAGTGATCTGGACAGTGATTTTCTTTTCTTTCAGTGTTGGGGATTGAACCCAGGGCTTTTGCAATAGGCTACATTCCAAGGATTTATGAGCCTCCTGCCACAGCCTCTCAGAGTGCTGGGATTACAGGAATGTACCACCACGCCTAGCTACAATGAGCTGATGTAGGAAAGCTCTTAACAGAGGTCCATTGGTTTCTGATTATAAAATTCTCTAGTTTCATTTTATTGTTTACATTAGGCCTAGTTTTAATTGTGTAGGAAGACAGAAGGCTGAAGCCACCACAGTAATTTAATATTTTTAAAATTAGTGGAATTATTGGTCGAGGAGTTGAATGAATGGATGAACAATTCAGGGGAAAATATTGAAGTGAATGACTTCTAGGGCCAGGACTATGGTACTGTGGCTGACTGTAGCTTCTGAAAATGGCCACAGCACACCACATGTTCCTCTGCAGCGTGTCCTTGTTGCTCCCCTAGAAGAGACTGGAATGCAGTCCTCCACCCTCTGGAGTCTGAGGGCATGTTGTGAGAACAGAAGAATATGGTATCAGTGATGCTGTGCTGCTTCCAAGAGAAGCTCTCCACTGACTTTGCAGTTTCCACTTCTTGTCTGTTGGAAGCCAACACTATGTGAGTGACAACCCTGTGACCATCCTTCTGGTGAAAAGCCCAGGTCACATCAAGGGACTAGAGGAAGAGAAATGACAGCAAGAGAGAAGGAGACAGAGACAGAGGCAGACACCACAGAGCATCATGGTGCCAGACAAGTGAATGGAGGAGAAGTCATCTTTTAAGTGAACCATCTAGTCCAGCTGCTCTGGTTGATGCTAGATGCATCAGAAATCAACTGTGCCTCCAAACCACTCCTGAATCCCGTACTCACATGTGCTGATGTGAAATCAAGCTATTCTGCTGTGCTACAGCCCAAAAGCCTTGGAACCAACTGAACTTGAAATGAAATCTTTTCAACCATGAGCCCAAATAAACCTTCCTTCCTTATACATTGTTGATCTCGGGTATTTTGTCCCAGTATTGGAATGATGGCTAACGTAGAAGGACAGATCAAAAAGACTTGGGAGCCAACTGGCTGGCTAGAGAAGGCATAGTTTGAAGTACTGTAAGATTAAGAGCTAAGTACATTGAAATTCTTTATTTACTGTATTCTTGTTTATTAGCAAGTTTGCTTTCTGTAGTTTCAGTAACCCATGGTCAAATGTGGTCTAAAATATTAGATGGACAATTCCAGAAATTATTTATAAGTTTAGACTGCACGACATTCTGCATAGTGTGACATTGTGCTCTGTGCTGCCTACCTTGTCAAGAGTCAAGCATTTGTCCAACACCTCCATTCAGTATGTGCTATCCTCGGCCCCTAAACTCTTGTTCTTTATCAATTACCTACTCTCAGCTATTTGGGGATAGCAACAGAAAATGTACGAAGACAGTGGACTACTTAGTGTGCATCAGTCTCATCATTGTGTAAGATGGGAATCAGAATAACAAATCTTGGGTTTGTCCTGGAGCAGAATCCACAGTTACACAGGTGATTTGGCGCCTGCTCAGGAGCTCCGAAAGCTAATGGATTTATTCTGCCTGATGAAGGGCAGGTTATAAGGCATGTCAGTGATATGGCGCATCCTGCACACTTGCTGGGTTTGTCCCTTCTCATGGACAGCAGAAGCTAATGGTGGGCTCACGTGTATATCATGCTGACTTGTGGAGAATTTACTGCTCAGAAAAGGAAACAATGTACCTCCTGAAATCCAGCAAAGACTAGTGAGCCCTGAGGGAGGAAAACAACTCAAGCTACATATAGATTTTTCTTTTCTAGGTTTGGAGACTGGCCATGCACAACACAGAACAGATGTGATGAGCACATGGACTCTTGAAGTGCTCTCTGTGTGCACTGACAGGTTGCAAGACTGATATCACTCTCAGGGGAGTCTTTGATCCAAAGCTCTGCCTCCCATCTGGACCCTGGCCTATTTCACATACAACTTCTAAGGCTGCGAGCAGCTCAGAGTCACTGCTAGCTGCAGAAACTTTAAGCTTGAGTCCCTGGAGGTGCTTTTGGAACCACAGAGTAGGCTACCTGCCCATCTGCCACACTATTCCTGGCCTGGCCTTTGCCACAAAGATGCTCTTCACCTTCCCCAGCCTTCCTAGAAAGAGAGCATGTCATCTCAGACTGGCTCAGACGGCCTTACTCTCTACCTGCTCTTCCTCATCCAGCATTCCCTGTGACATTCCCAATACTCAGGCTTCTCTGCCTGTCCACGACATTAAATACAGTCCCTCATTGTTTAGAGCACCCTTCCATGAAGACAGAAAGAGCTTGTTCCTGAAGTCTCCAGTGAAGAAACACTAGGTGGGGGGCACAGCAAGCTACAGAACATGGGCCCAAGAAGACACGATCCACCTGGCCTGGGTTCCTGATAAGAAAGGATGGAAAGGATCAGAAGGGTTGACTGGAGGAGGAACTGGAGACTGAAGAGAGAAGAGGCCCCAGAAGGGCTTCATGGGAAGGAGAACAGCACTGACAGTGGGTCTGTGTGAGACTCTAGGTGGTGGCTTGTGGGTAGTTAAGATAGATTTCAGTTGGGGAAAACTTTAATGTATATTTTCAGCCACTGAATAATACAGTTGGGATTAGAAAATAAACATTATGCCTTATAGGCCTGGGATTTCTCTAGAGTGTACTTTTTTCTTCAAGATTCCAGTAATTGAGGGAGAAGACATAATGGGAATTGGCTAATGACTTTGAGAAGAAATGCTTGCTTTGGTCACAGGTCAAGTACTTGGTTCAGTCACAAGAGAGGTGAGGGGACCTCAGATTCTCAGCTGGGCAGTTGAGAGCAGGAATTATAGGAGTTAGGAGAAACCAAGAAGAGTGGTTACAAGGAGAACAATCTCAATGCAGTTACCAAGAGAGCTAGTCCCCTCAGCAACACAGTCCAGTCCGGCTCTGGGCACTGCCTCCAATCGACATGACTACACTGCTAGACTTCACAGCCTCCTCAGTCCTAGGTCCTCCATGAACTGGGAGGGATTTTCAGGACTGGAGTCTTCAGTGAGATTAGAAGCTTTCCATAAAGCTGTCCATAAGGACAAACTTGGACAGGCTAGGGAAGAAGAGGGAAAGGGGCTGATTTTGAATGGCTTTCTGAGGGCGGCAGTTGTCTTCCAGCTTCCCCAAACAGTGTCTTATTTCATAAGGATGCTGCAACTTCTCAGCCAGTCATATTCTTGTGATCCATCTTAGAGTTACTGAATCAGAAACTATGGAGTTAATGAGTCAGAGACTATAAAGTTACTGAACCAGAGACTAGTTATTTGTGTCTTATTCAGACTCCTGTAGACCATGGGTCTCATCCATCTCTGAAGATGGCCCGGTCTAGGCCTAGAATAACTGAACTGTTAGAGAGAAACAAACTCAGCTATTGCTTTTACTTCTGTAAGAGCAGAGATCGCAAATAAGATCACGCGCACACAGTACCTGGCATGGGACCCAGCACACAGTAGATGTTATTTTGGAGGCAGATACGATCACCCCAGTGTCCATATTTGGGGGCAGCATCTTTGGAGACAGCTGGGCTTACCAACGGCAGGCAGGTCAGAGGAGGAAAATGAGGTAATGGCTCATGTCACAATACTCCCCATTTACATTGGACACCTGGTTCTTGAACCACTTCAGGGCACAGCAAGAGGATGGTTGGCTGCAGTTAACAGAAGGTCAAGAGGGATGTGGGGTCAAGAGGCTTGGGAACATCAGGAGACAAGAAATAAACAGCAGGCAGCAGCGCAGGCTTGACAGCCAAGGAAGGATGGGGAGTCAAAGAAAACTCTCAGGTAATGGCCTAGGCAGTGCTTTTTCCATGCTGGAGTGCTCAGTGTCAGGGGAAGTTGAAGGAGAGGATAGAAAGGCACACATCCAACTCTGAGGCTGGCCTACCTTTCCCAGGACATGTCCTCAGCGTTTCTTACCTTGGGTCATTCCCACTGAGCTAAATCCCTGGCTAGGGGCTTATATTTTGTTGTCCCCGCAGATGCATGACCAAATCAGATGGAGCTCAGGACCAAAATACATTGAGCTAGGATTGGTACACACCTCTGTTATTAAGAAACTATGGGGTCAGAGCCGGGGATTTAGCTCAGTGGTTCTGGCACCTGTCTTGCAAGCACAAGGACCTGGGTTCAATCTCCAGTAACCACATAACAATACTGGGTGTGGAGACTCACTCCAGTAGCATTCAGTACCACCTATCACAGTGCTGGGCATGGTGGTGGCTCATGCTTATAATCCCAGCACTTGGGAGGCAGAGACAGGATTGCTGTGATGTCAGTTTGAGGCTGAGCTCAGGGATAGCCTGAACTACAAAGCAAGACCCTGTCTCAAAAACAAGAACCACCTATGGGGAGGAAGGCAATCCAGAGCTGCTCAAAAAGAAGTTCTGTCATAAGCAACAGTAAAAAACATCAATAAATAGTAAGAAAGCTTATAGTCAGTGAAGGCACTGTGGTATGGATTGAGATAAGAGAAAGAAGGAAACAGCAAAAAGGATGGATAGGGAGAGAAGCTGTGTCCTTGTGGCTTGGTGAAGCCTGGTCCAGCACTGAGGCACCCACCACAGGCAGTGTTTCTGGGGCTAGATCCCTCAGAGCCCCCAGAGTCATGTGGTTTATGATGGCGACTTTTGCTTCATACTTGCTTGAGTCAGGGTAAGAGAAGCAGGTGGTGTCTATTAATATCATGGGAGCCAGAGCTCATGGGTGTCAACTCTTATACTGCCGCTTGCCTGGGACATGTTCCCTGACTGCCTGGGGTCAGAATTCAGGTTCTGCACAGCTGATCCTCTGGGCCCCAAGGTCATAGACTGCTTCTCGGTATTCTCATGAGCACCCTCTCCCTTCCCTGACAGTGCTCAGCATGGGACACATGCAGAGCACAGAATGGGTGTTTTTCCCGATGGCAGGACCTTCAGGCTGAGTGAAACCCGTCTGCCCCTTAGTGT
Source organism: Petromus typicus (assembly GCA_004026965.1). Lineage (NCBI taxonomy): Eukaryota > Metazoa > Chordata > Mammalia > Rodentia > Petromuridae > Petromus > Petromus typicus. Next base: position 86,843 of record PVIR01000799.1, on the reverse strand, counting down.
AGCAATGCTGGGTTCTTCTTTTACCCCTGGAGCTGCCACGGCTGGGGTCTGGTGGCTTCATGCGGAGCCCTGTGAACCCACCTCATGGTAGATGGCCCAGGGGTTCTGTATGGGTCAGCCTAATTGTTGTTGGGACTGAAAACAACTTAGCAGCCAAAAAGACTATTTTGGCTCCTGGTTTAAGAGTGTTTGATGCATACTTGGCTGGCTCTAGGCAGAAATATCATGGTAGAAAGGGGATGGTGTGAGGAAGCAGCCAGGAAGCAGACACAGGGTGAGAGAGCAGCAGGAGACAAAACCCTCCAAGGGGAACATCTTCAGAGACCCAGCTCCTCCAGCAGGGCCGTCTGCTAACAGCAGGTCAGCTGTGGGCATCAGTGATTCACCGCTAAAGAGTTCAGCACCCGTGATGCCATCGCCTCTCCCGGGGTCACAGAACAGCTCCTCTCTCATCTTCCCAAGGCACAGTGAGAGCCTGTGGCTGCCAAATGAGAATGGGCCGGTGTGCATGTCTGTGTGTGTTTGTGTCTGTGCGTGTGTACACGTTTCCGTGTGTGTCTGCATTATGTGTTTGAAGGTCTCCCTGTGTGTATATGTTGGTGCCTGTATATTTCAATGTCTGTGTGAATGTCTGTATGTCTGTGTATTACTATACTTGTGCATCTGTGTGTAAGGCAGGGTTCTGATGTGTCTGCTGTGCCCACTCGCACTTTCTGGGGCCCCAGTGGCTGTGCCTTCTGCCAGTGTGTCCCCTCTTGGCCTCGCTGGTCCACAGCTGTGAACAAGCCTTGAGGGCCATCGTGAGATCACAAGGCCTTGGTGAGCTAGGAAATGACAGCAGCTGGTACTGCCTTTCCCTGGAGGATTTTGGCAGAGAAAAGGAGAAAAATAGAAGTAAGGGAAGCTTAGCGTCAAGGGAAGAATGCTCTAGAATGGAGACTTGGGAATTGTGGAAAGAGAAAGGAGGAGTGTTGTGGAGGGGGATGTTTGAGAAGTGCTGGTGAGGAGGGCAGAAGGAAGGAGACTGGGAGAAGGCGAGGAGCAGTAGCTGAGGACACAGGAAAAGGGCACAGAAATGGATGCTGGTGGTCACTGCTCTCCAGGACCTGTCCTCAGCTAGCTTGCTAATGCCCAGGCCTCCAGCGCTGTCACTGAGCAGTCAGCTCTGAGCCACCCAAGGAGTGGACAGAAGACACAAGTGTACAAAAGGCAACTGGTGCTACAAGTGGGCATTATAGCTCCTGCATACACTCACTTCCATGTTTTCATTTGACTTGGGCCAGGGACTGGTCTCTGCCTCTGACTGGCTCAGGATCCATTTGGGTTATAGATACATCAGTTTTAATCCTGTAGGTTTGTCTGCCTGGTGGTCTTCAGCCCTTCCCAGCCCATCGCCACCCCATCCCCCGCCCTACCCCAAGCTGTGGATCCTTCACTAGAAAAAGAAATGAGACCAAGAGGGGTCGGTAATTTGCCAAATCCGGGTGAGTCAAACTTCAGCCAGCTCTTGAATCTCAGTGAAGGGTTTCTGTCAGTTACTGGGTGCTGGCCAAACCCTAGTCCTGGACCCCTGAATCTTCTGCAGCTTCCCAATCCGATTTTTCCTCAGGCCACCCATAAGTCCCTGATGACAGCACGGTTAGGCAGACAGGAAGGTAGGCTCAGGAGAGGTGTTGAGAAGGAAGTATTTCAAGTCAGAGTGGCCAACATAGCATCTCGTGGCCCTAGTAAAGGTCACGCTGGGAAGTCCCCTGCAGTGTGGCAGCTAGGGGGCAGAGTCCTACCTGTGACTGATGGAGGGTGCAGACACTCTGTGGAGTGTGCCTGGATGTCAAGGGCAGAGGAGAAAGCCCTGGCCAGGTTTCAGTGAGTGCCTTGAAACCAGTTTTCATTGCTTATTTCTCAAATAAATGTTTATTTTAACCATTGCAATTCTTAAGGTATTTTAGGAGCTTGAGAAAGAATGATCTCTTTCTGGTGTTCAACACTTTTGGGCTTAGAGAAATATGAGCAAACTTGCTAATTACAGCCTAAAAGAGAGAGAGAGTGATGACCGGCCCTGGGAGGGTGCAGGCTGCCCTGTGATACACCTGCTACCCTCCCTCACCCTTTTCCTCATTACACACCTGGCCCTGTGTGTAAAACACACCTGTTTTAAAATCCCTTATAAGGTTCTTCAAATTTATTATCTTCAAAATATTTCCTACTCATAGTCCTTTTTATGTTCACATAAATCTTCAAATCAGTTTTTAAATCTCTACAAGAAAATCCTGTTGGATTTTCCTCCCTCTGGGCTCAAGATTGTTACTAAGGAGAACCCCCCACCTCCATCCCCCTAACTCACATTCAGCTCCTCACGCTCACACTCTACCCATATTGGTAGCTTTATAATCGTGCTTACTAAGAGTATCTGGATCCTAGGAGACTTCCAGTAATTCTTCTAGAATATTTTCTACTTCCCTTGTTTTAGTAGTTTTTGTTCTAAATCTTGTCCATTGCTTCTCCTGTGCTGCCATCGTTCTACCTTCCAAAAGAAATTTTAAACATTTGAAATATATATGAAGTTTACAAAACAAAGCCATACAGCTTACATCTCTATGATTGGTCATAAGCAGGCCTTGGGTAACATCTGCTCACCTCTAGAAATAGGAAACTGCGGCTCCTAGGAGAATCTGGTTCCTCTTCCACCAGGCTCCCACTCTGATCTCAGAGGTAACTGCAGTCACCCCTCAGCTTCTTTGAAGGTTTAGTTCCAAGGTCCCTATAAATATCAAAATCTGAAGATGCTCAAGTCCCTTATTTAAAATGGCATAGTACTTGTATACAACTTATGACTCTCTTCTGTATTCCTTAAATCATTTCTAGAATATGATACCTAATACAAGCAAGACATAATATCAACAATTGGTAAGGAATGATGGTCCAAAGCTTGTACATGTTTAGCGTGGACATACTTTTTTTCCTGAAAATTTTCGATCCGTAATTGGTTGCATTCATAAATGTGGAACCTGAGTGTATGGACTGATTGTACCTCTTGAATTTGCTTTATGTCAAATAAATGTACCCCTAAACATAAAAATTTACTTCAAAGAAACCTTATATATTCTTGTATATATAGTAGATATTGTGACATAGAAAATATTTAAAAGGAAAAATATTTAAAAGAAAATATTTACAAGGAAATAGGGTGTGTGGGTAAATAATGAGAGGAAAAACAATGTGATAGTAATAAAAAAAGGAAGCAAAGCTTATGTATATGGGAGGTGGGGGGAATGGGAAAAAATGAGAATCAAGTCATGTCACATTCAGGTACAAACTCTCAATGTTGAATGTGATGACGATGTGTATTCCTAATATACCAATAAAGATTTGAATTAAAAAACCTCTTATATAAATGACTCTTGTGCTTGGCTTCTTTCCTCAGCCGTGTGTTTGTGAGATTCATTACCGTGACTGCACATGGGTATAGCTTATTCTTGTTCTTCGTGTTCTATCGAATGACTGTAGCATTGTGCATGTATCCATTTGCCTGCAGGACCTCAAGAGTGGTGAACTATGGTATGCCTGTTGCAGTGGGCTATTTGTATCCTCAAAAGCTCTAAAAGGTCACTACCACTGCTTTAGGTAGCTATTTGTGTTATTTCTGGTATTCTGTCATTAAAAATAGCACACTTACGAATGTTTGTGACCTTATTTTTTCATGTTGCATGTATGTGAACCCAGGAGGGGAATTATCAGGTCAAAAGGTGACATATATTTGTCTTCAGTAGATGCTGTCACACTGTTATAAATGTACATTCCTACCGGCAGTATGTGAGTGTTTTCACACTGTATTCCTCCCTAACCCTTGGTATGTTCTGTTGTAGTTTTAGCTCTTCTTGTGGGTCCTGATGGTTTCTCATGATCATAAGAGCTCAAATTTCCTGGACTTTGAGAATCTTTTCATGTGTCTATTTATTGTTTAGACATCATCTTCTGTGATGTTTATATTCAAATCTTTTGACCAATATTTTTGTTTGGTCTTTTTTCTAATTTGTAACGTTTTTTTTGTTTTGTTTTGTTTAAATAGTTTGTACACAGCCTTATTTTGGTTATGTTTGGACTACACTAATCTCTTATTCTAAGCCTTGTTTTTATTCTTTTCATAATATCTTTTATGGACAGAAATTCTTCATTTTAAGACCTCTTTTTCTACTCATGGCTATAAAGATATTTTCTTATATTATCTTCTAGAAACTGTGTTGAGTTATGTAAAAATTTTAGAACTGTGATTCACCCAGAATTAATTTTTGCATATAGTGAGAGAGTAGTAGTTAACACAATTATTTTTCCGTATCAGTATACCCATGGTCTTAAATGACTTATTTAGCATACTGCCCCTTCCTTGCTCCTACGATATGCTCCAAAGGCTGGAATCCCTTTGGGCATTTGTTATGTGATATTTATTTATTTATTTATTTATTTTACTATAGTTGTAACAATTACTACTTGTCTTAATGACTGTGGTTTCTATAAGTGTCATCTAAGCATTTATATGATTTATATCATTTTATATGTTTTAAAATTCCTTATAAGGTTCTTCAAATTTATTCATCTTCAAAATATTTCCTACTCATAGTCCTTTCTATGTTCACATAAATCTTCAAATCAATTTTTAAATCTCTACAAGAAAATCGTGTTGCAATTTTGATTGGGATAACATTGAATCTAAGGAGCAATTTTAGGAGAACTGACATTTTTAGAATGATTGTGGTATATCCCTCTTTATTTAGATCTTAAATTTTTGTCAATTTGATAACTTTTAGAGAAGAGTACTAAATTTAGTGAATACCAATTTGAAATGAGGAAAATAACATCTTGAGGTGAGAATCTTCATTAACGGTTTCCTGTTATATTTACTGTTCTATCTTCCTCCTTTCCAATGAATTCCATGGCTTTCTTTTGTTTTATAGTGTCACCTTCCTGTGTGACTGTCACATACTGACTTTAAAGGAAATGTTTTGTCCTTGAGTTTCTTTTCCCCCCTTTTTATTAGTGTATGTTTGTGATCAATAATAAACATATCCTTCTTGAGGAATTGGTACATATACACATCACATCTTAATCTTTTTCTTTCTTCTTTTCCCTCTGAGTTTCGTCTCCTGGGCTGGCATTTTCTGAGATGGACATCTCGCTTTCTTATTTTTTTTGTTTTTGAGACAGGGTCTTGCTTTTTTTTTTTTTGTAGTTCAGGCTGGCCCTGAGCTTAGCCTTGAACTCACAGCAATCCTCCTGCCTCTGCCTTCTGAGTGCTGGGTCTACAAGCGTGAGCCACCATGCCCAGCACTGTGGTATATGACTCTGATTGCTGGTGGGCATGAGTTGCCATACCCGGTATTGTTGTATGTGGTTACCAGGGATCGAACCCGGGCCCTTGCACTTGCAAGGCAGGCGCTGGAACCACTGAGCTAAACCCCTGGCCTACATCTCGTTTTCTAAGATGGCACTCGCCCAGATTGCTTTTCACCTTTCCAGTGGGTTCCACTTATCATCCTCTCAGGCCTCTCTCCACCTCTCAGGCCTACAAATGTTCATGATTCATTTCTCATTCCTGTTTTTATCTGACTCAACACAATTAAGATATATGACAAGTTTTTGTTTTATCTCTTACCAAATCTGTATGTCTGTACATCTATAACGATGACTGTGTCCTGGACTCTAGATTTATATGGACACCAGTTCACCAAGTACCATGGCCTAGATTTTCTATGGTATTCAAGATGCCACAAAGAATCCTGTCCTGGAATCTGTGTTTCCTTCTCTGTTCCTTGTTCTATCACTAAGGTCATAGAACGGGGCTTATCCTAGCTATGTGGCTTGCCTTTTTCCCAATAGTTAACCATGGTCACAGTGTCTCTCCTTTTTATTCTCACTGCCCTTTTCTTGATTTAGGCTTTCATAATTTATCCCCTAGTTGACAAAATTTCTCAAGCTTAAAAATTCCTTTCCTCCAGCCTCCAGGTTTATTATCATGGTGACATTATAGATATTGCATCAATGGCATCCCTAGATGGTATAATAATGTTACCTCCAACATATCTAAGAGACATAACAAAACAGAAATTTATTTCTCTCAGTTCAGTGTCATGTAGTCAATCAATATACAGTGATTCAGGAATTCACATTTCTTCCATCTTGGGCTCTGGAATCTCTTGGGGACTTTGAATCCTTTGGTCCTTACCTATGAATGGAAAGAGAAGTAGAATTAAGGTTTTATGAGCCAGGGATGCAAGTAGCAAACTCACATACAAGGCTCCATCCAATAGAAGGCAAAGAGAAGAAGGAATTCTGGGCGAGTTTCTGGCTGAGCAGCTGCTTCCCAGTAACAAATTCCTACTCAAGAAGAAAAGTATGAATACTTGGTGGACAGCCATGAGTCTCGGCCACAGGAATCGTTCTAAGAGGCCAAGCTGATAATTCATGCCCTGCTCAGAATCATTGAACAATCACTAAGGTGCCTGTGAGATAAAGACAGAATTCCCGAGCATGAGTCTTTTAGGCAGAGGACACGGCAGCAGAAAAGCTCAGGGTGAACCCCTTCGTGGCTTGACTTCCGTTGTGTCCACAGTCTCATTTCTTGCTACAGATCCTCCTCTTACTCACACCAAGTGCATGCTGAGGGCTGAACCATGTGTAAGTTCGCTTTGTGTGTTCTGCTCACTCGCTCTTGTTTGGCTTGATCGCCTGTGTCTTATCTTGGACCTGGCCTTTGTTTCAGTGTCGCCTTCTGTTCATCTTTATCTTTTTATACTTCACTGGGTTGAAATACATTTTAATTTCTAAGATCATATGCTACTTTGCCCTTTTCCTCAAGTTTTATTTTTCTCTGGCTCGGTAATGCCTGCTCTTTATTTAAAACCAAACTCAAGGGCCAGTTGCTGCAAGAAGTCCTGTTTGGTGACCTAAGTGACTAACTACCCTCATATCTTCAGCCCTTGTTTCTACCAGAGCAAGTGACACACAGCATTACACTCAGCTACATTCATGGTGGTCTGGGGCAGGGGAAATGGTTCACTCCAGGGATTTTTAAATTGTGTTCTTTGGACCTGTGACAGTGGTTTTAGGTTTCTGGGAACTTGTCAGAAATGCAGATCCTGGCCCACATCTCAGAATGACTGAATCAGAGAATTTGTATCCTGTTAGGTTCTCTAGTTTGTGCTGGTATTAAGAAAGTGGACCACTGGCTTCATCCGTCTTTGTAACTGGCCTGAATAATGGCTGAAACAAAGTGAAAGCAAGACTTCTACCCTAGAGAATCTTCTGTCTCTTAGGCTGAGTAAGAAACGATTCCTCCATGTCTTAATGTTGCCTTGTGTCCCCTCTTTTCATAAGCTGCCCTGCTCCGATGCATGTGAAACTATAGATAGTGATGTCCTTATGGAAGAGGTTCTCTTATGTTCACTTTTCTGTGCCTCTATTTGGTTCACAGCAGGGGTTCCATAACTATTCCTCCAACTTGTTTTGGTTTTTTTTTTGAGACAGAGTCTCGCTTTGTAGTTCAGGCTGGCCCTGAGCTCAGCTCCAACTCACATCACAGCAATCCTCCTGCCTCTGCCTCCTGAGTGTTGGGATTACAGGTGTGAGCCACCATGCCCAGCACTGTGATATGTGGTACTGATTGCTGCTGGGCGTGAGTTTCCACACCCAGTATTGTATGTGGTTACTGGGGAATCGAACACAGGTCTTTGTGCTTGCAAGACAGGCGCCAGAACTACTGAGCTAACTCCCCAGCCCCAGTATTCATCTAACTTTAGGTCTTGGGATATTTGTGAAGGAGAAGACAGACAAATTCCTTCCTCTCCTGGAACTAAAATTCTAGGAGGACAACAAAAAACAAAACAAACATAAACAAATATGAAATAATTTCTGACAGTGATATGTGCTGTAATGAAATTAAAGTAAGATGGTGTGTCAGAGATCAGAACGACCACTAGACAGCCATGTTAAAACACGGGGGAAGATTATTCCAGGCGGAAGGAAGAGCTGGAGTTCGGTTAGTTGGAGGGAGCAAGATGAGGAGTTGGATTACAATTCAGGCTCCATGGAGGCCACAGGGAAGGGATATTTAGGTTGAGGAGTGATGTGCATACTGGGGCATATTTTGTCGGATCACTATGGCTGCCGCTGTGCATAAACTAAGTTATCTCGGGGGAAGCGTGGAAGTGCGGAGGGCAGTTTGGATCCTGTGAAGGCATCCAGGAGTGTGGATACTGAAGCAGTACTCAGAACATGATGTTTGATTATGTGAATCCTAATGCCAGCTCCTGATATTCAAATCCTGGTTCCAAGATTATAGACATATAGCTGTGGGCAAGCTACTGAACTTGCCTGTGTGTCTTTGCACTATCTGTACGAGAGGCTGTTGTTAGTACTTAACTCAGGTTTGTTGGGAGGGCTCGATGAATCAACACAGGTGAAATGCAGACACCCATGGTGTGAGATTATTGTTATTTGTGCATTATTACTAGTTATAGAGTAGAGAGAGAGAGCATAGGTTTACTATATGTCTATAAGGTGAATAGATGTGATTTGTTGATAAATTGTTTCTTGTGAGGGAGAGAAACAGATTAGTTGTTTTTTTTTTTTTGTGGCAAGTTTTTTTTTTTTTCAATCAGCACAGTGTTATTTAATAAAATGGAAGACTAGTGGTGGAACAGGTATTTGTGTGTTACAGACAGAAGGGTGTCAAGAGCTCAGTTTGAATAGTGTTGGTTTGAAATATTTATGAAATACACAAGAAAGATACCTGGTAAGGGTTTGTGTATATAAACCTGGGGTTTAGGAAAATATCAGGAATAGAGGTACAAATCTAGGAAAGTATGCAGAGAGGAAAGGAAGTGATACCCAGGACAGAGTCATGGAACTCATTATCGAAAGGTACAACAGAGGATCAGGAGCCAGTCTGTGCAGTGGTAACATCTAGAAGAAGAAGAATTCTAAAGTCCCACTATTGCTGATAGATCCTACAAGGTGGGCACTAAGTAGAAAGTCAGTAATTGAGGTTGCAAGAATGGAAGCTCTTATGTCTGAATCCAAAATGTATCCCAAAGTCCTCAAGTGTTCCTAGGTGGGTGGTTGTACCCAGCAGTAGATGAATCCATTGATGAATGTATATCTGAATTTGTTGTTAGGAGGTGGAGTCTGGTTGGAATGGGTTGGTCATGGAATATATACCTCTTCCTAACTCTTCCTGCTCTCTGTTTCATGGCCACCTGGTTGGGGCAGCTTTTCTCTACCACATCTTTCCACCATGCCTTTTCTGCCTTGGAGCCAGCTGACCATAGACTAAACCCTTTGAAACCATCAGCCAAGTAAACTTCTTATGTTGTGAGTGTCAGGTATTTTCTGGTAGTGTTTGGAAAATGACTAATATAGAAGCCATTTGCAGACCGGATGAATGAAATTCTGTATTATAGGTTGGCATCGTATTTAAAAACCAACCGGATTTGAAAAGGCTGCTTATGTAGTCTCTTTGACACCCATCAAGAGTTAGATGGAAGAGGAGGGATAGGGAGTCACTGAAGATAGCAGTGCACACAACTCTCTAAGAGCTGTTTCTCAACAGAATAACAAAGCCACCCACCTGTTTTGTTGCTCTGGTGTGGAGGGCAGCTTCTTGCCCCTTTTTAAAGAAACCAGCACTAAAGGGTGACCAAACTGAGGTGGCAAAAGTATGTGTGAAACCAGAATAAAATTTTCCAGTGACACCCCCCTGTTTGGCACAGCTGCTCTGGGTTTAGGAATATATGAACACTCATGCTATTTCTGTGACCTCCTAAACAAGCTGTTAAACTTTTATATTTTCTCTGTTATCAAATGTTACGTGGTGATAGATTCAACCAGTAGTTCTCAGATTTTGATGGGTAACAGACTACCTTGCCTTGCTTATGAAATGCTGGTGGCTGAGCTCTGCCATAGAGTTTCTGGTTTAATGATTAAGGTGGGACCAGGGAAGATGTATTTCCAATCATCTCTCATGGCTGCGGCTGCTGGTCCCAGGACAACCGATCAACAGATTCTGCTCTGGATTATGTACTCTCCTCGACAGCAAAGGACAGAATTTCTCTTGCCACACTAGGAGGCATTCAATAAATTTTAAAAAGTGGATTAAACAAGCCTTTGGTGGATGATCTCAGGGCTCAGGAGAGGGGTGTGTGCTTAAATCTGTCCTGTGAGGCTGTGCAGAGGGTCAGGAAGAGAAGGGCTGCCATGCTGAACTCCCAGGGACTTGTTTCTCCAGCCGGTTCATGGAGACTTTATTTGCTGCAGCTGCTGCCCCTAAATTTCTAGGGAGTCCCAGGACTGAGTGGGACTCAACTCAGGTTTTAGTGGTAAAGTGGCTGCCTTAGCCTGTTTTTCATCACTAAAACAAAAATATCCAAGACTGTTATTTATGAAGAAGAGAAGTTTATTTGGCTAATGGTTCTGAAAGCTGGGAAATCCAAGAACATGGAGCCTGAATCTGCTCAGCATCTGGCAAGGGCCTTCTTGGTACATCTTACCATGGCAGAAAGCATTGTATGGGGAGACAGAGCAAAACTGGCTTTTGTAAGAGATCCACTTTCAAGATAACCCACTAGCCCATAATCCATTGATCATGGATGGGTTAATCTCATGAAAGCAGAGCTCCCACAATTGCTTTTAATATTTCACATGAGAATTAAAATTCAGCGTGCATTTTGATGAAGCCATGAGAACCATAGCGACAGCCATTTGGCATTCTTCTCCTTAAACTCTTCTGACACTCCAGTTTTCCTCCTAAATGGTGTCTGTGAAAAAATGTTCCAACCACTGCCCTCAGAGCTGAACGGTTATGAAGAGAATTTAAGCCACACGGTAAGCAAAGGGAATGCAGTGATACATTAAGATTAAATGTGAAGTGTCTTTCTGTGATCCAGTTTTTAACTCCCGCATAAAGCAAGTCTTTTCCCTTCACTTTCCAGAGTCAGAGGAAGCAGGGAGGGACCTTGGCACACAGTTTTGGGAGATGGAATTAGTTAAGTCTTCGTCAAAGGGAAATGAATGTCGGTGGCCACATCCCATCCAGCAAGCACACCCATCTTTTGGTTAGGAGGACTGCACTGCATCCGAACCCTGCACAGAGCTGCCTTTCTTCCTCTAGGAAAAGTGACTCTTTCACAGCCTGCTGGAGGCAAAGGAAATGGAAAGTTCCACAGCATCCCGTGGCCCTCTGCTCCTCAGAGCACTGGGCTGCCTTCACCTTTCCCAAGTTCAGGGCTGAGAGTGGGCCTTGGCACTGGGGGAAACAGTAGATTTGTAAGCCAGAGCCTGCAGACAGCATTTGTTCTTTTTCCAGGGAGGAGAGGAGCCCCTGTAACCCTCTGGCCTGGTTCCTAGGGGGCCGGCACACAGCTCGTGGGGCCCATCAGAGCCTGCAGCCCCACAGCAGAGCATGGGCTTAATGGGGGCTTTTCTGAGAAGCTGCTGAGCTCAGACCCTGCCGGCTCCACATTCCTGCATGATGAGGGAGGGATTCCAGTGTTTACTTTGAACAATGTTTTCCTGTGTCTGGATCCAATGGGTGTTAAATTCTTCCAGATTTCTGGCTCTGTGCTGCAACTCCAATGGGACAGAAACAGGTTTATAGCAGTCGGCAAGGGAACTAGAGCAGGTTTGCCCCATACCTCTTGTGTGGAGAATTTCCCCAGCTCTCCATGGCTTCCACACCTTGGAGGAGTTTGCTGTGGTCTCCAGTTACAGAGTTTTGTGCTTGTGCCTTTCACATTTCCCACCCTAGAAGGCAAAAGTTAGCTTTTTCTCTTTTGAAAGGCGTGTAGGAATGAGAACCAGCTGAGTGCTGAAGGTCAGGACTTGCAGTATTTTCTTGCTTAGTACGAACCCAGAAGTTGGGCCCAGAAGGAACTCATTTGGTGGGATGTTAGGGAGCTTTTGTGCATTCCCGTTCATGAGGCCCTCTGTGCAAGGAGCTTTCAGGGGCATGCAGGTGGTTAGTGCCGGAAGGGAGGGAGGTGTGACCAACTCCAACCCTTACTTTTGCCCAGTAGGAAGTGGAGGTATAAATAGGCAAAGTGAGAGGAGGGCTAGTGTGTGGTCCTGGAAGGACATCCTAGTATGGAAGGTTGTACATCTCAGCGCCGTGGAGTAAGTAACCTGGTTTGCTAACCTGTAACTACTGCCTTCAGCGAAGGCAATGACCACACAACCACTCAGGGCCATAGGTGACATTTTCCTCTTTGTAAGTGTTGATCAGTCCATGTTAAAAAATATAGAGAACTTCAGGAAACCAAGAAGATTCATACACAGTGTTGTTTAGGTCCACTGTGACCAGTGAAACAGTTTCTTCTTTGCATTGTTGTGGGATGATGAGTAGCTGGGAGAAAATTCTCACAGGACCCTGTGATGACTGGCTCCATGAAGTCTTGGTGGATAAAGCACCAGCCTCTGAGAAGGTGTCTTTTGGCCTCTTGGTCAGAAGAATCCACTGTCATGTCAAGCAGGATGTGAAGAAGATGATGACCTTGAAACTTACACCATTCTAGTTCCTGTGCTCTTGGAGCCTAGAAACCTACCCCTCGGCCCCTTTGATACTTACAGGGTGAAAGAGAGAGAGAGTGTGTGTGTATGTGTGTGTATGTACATGTGTGTACATAGACACAGGTAGGAAAGGAAGACTGATGACAATCTTTTGGCTGTCTGCATTAGGTGGAATCTAGAGTGCTAATGTAGTGCTGGGTAAAGTAGTCTTGACATGGGACTAAAAGTTCCAAAGAGTTTTACTAAACTACTAAAATTTTATTTTATTGAAAATTTTATTTTACTGACACACTACAATTTCATCTGGTTAAATTCCTTGTGGACTGTTCAATCAAGAACCTCAGTCCCTCACTGGGTGTTGGCTGGAAATATCCTCTAGTTCCTTGCCACATGGGCCTCTGTGCAGGGCAGCATATATCATGCAGCCTGTGTCCCTCAGAATGAATGAGAGAGACAGAGAGAAGAGAAGAGGAGAGAGAAGAGAAGAGGAAAAGGGAAGAGGAGAAGGGAAGAGGAGAGAGAAGAGAAGAGAGAAAGCGAGAGAGAGAGAGAGAGAGAGAGTATATAGAAGACAGTGCCCAAGCTGAAGGTCAAAGTTTATGTAATATGATCTCAGAAGTGATATTGCTGAGTTTTGGGGTGTGAGAGTGAAGTCTTCTAGACATGGTTTCTAGCTTCTTCTTGTCTTGAACAAGAAACTGGAGAATACAAGTGTAAAAGGTAGTGGGACTTTATTAAGGGTAGGACAAGACATGTGCACTGCAGAGTGAGTTTGGGTCAACTAAAAGTAGGAAAGGAAGTAAGTCTATGGTGTGAGAACAGACGACTGGGGAAGTACAGTAGTCCAGAGCTCAGTGGCGAATGTGCTTTTGTGTCTCTCACCCCTCGGGGTGATGTCAGGTCTAGAGGTCCTATGGGAAACCTGTTCCATGTTCTCCTGAGAACTGAAGATAGCACTGTCTGGTTGGTTCCACATACAGGGTTTTGAGAACTGTTTTGCCCACGTGTGCTGAAACTTTGTAATAAGCAGGTCTCACTTTCTTCCCCAGCCAGGTTTGCCGTGCCTTAATCTCCCACCTCAGTGATATCCCTTCATTTTGACTGTACTGTTAGCAGTGAAATTACTACATATGGCTAACCATTTCACAGAATGAACGGCACACAGTAAGATCCTTGTGGCAACGTGCAGTGTGCTTATCATTGGCCTCGTGGCCCCTGTTACTGTCTGGCCTTTGTTTAGCCTGGGGACCCAACAGGAATTGTGAAGGACAGAGAGAACCGAGTTCTATATGTTACATTTGCTCCTCCTAGGGAAAGGATTGTTTCACTGGCATAGCATTTCAAAGGGCACAGTAATCGTGAGTTCCTAAATTAGCTACACTTAACCTCCACTCATTCCACTTTCACTTTAAGGAAGACACCATCAGTCCCAGCCATCTGCTCTCTGTGGTCTCTTTGTCTCTCTCTAAAGGACATGGAACTCTGCTCTCATGGCGTTCATCTGTTCCTCACCCTGGAGAGCAATGTTGTTTAGCTTTCCTGTTACCAAAACAAGCTCAGGCCATGAATCAGAGAATACAATTTATACCAATAGTTTAGAGCTCTTGGTCTTCACTATGAAAGCTGACAGTTATAAAGCTCTTTATGGATCATGAGATAAGTTCACACCCACACTAATTGGACCATCATCTTCTCCCATAGGGCAAGATGTTATCCATCTTGAATAAGAGGAAGCTGAGGTTCAGAGAGATGAAATAATTTACTGAAGATTAAACATAAAAAGATCAAGCTGAATTTTAAAACCAGGTCTCTGAGTCCAAGTTCTTTGCTCTCCCGTGTATCTTATTTAACAGTGTTTGCATACTTAAGTCTTCTGATTATTTCCAGTAGGGTTCTGGTGAGACTTCTTGGCCCAGTTTTGCTCACTAAGTCATTCTAGATCAGGGCTGCAGTGATCTGAGGAAAGAAATGGAACTCAGCGGGGATGAAGGATGTCAAAGATGGGGTGAGGTGGGAGTGGTGGAGAAATGACTGGTGACCTGGGAAAGTTATTTACACAGTTAGCTCTGTGTGTGTGTGTGTGTGCACATGTGCGTACCTGTGTGTCTGCCTGTGTGTCTTAGGGCATTATGTATGTGTACAAACTCGTGCTTGCACATGTGTGTGGCTTATAGGCTTTTTCTCATGTTGTGTACTACATAGATGTCCTGCTCAGGGCTGTGTTCTAGGTGTACATGTATACAGAGTGACTGCACTTGGACACAGAAGCCTACAGTTGCATGCCTCGAGAATGAGCTCAAAGGGCACTCTTGTGGTTAGTGGATGGTGTCAACAGCCCTCTTGACACTTGGGACACAGGGTGACTGGAATAAATAGGTGCTGTGAGGACAGCGGTGTGGCAGAAGTTGTGGTGATGTGTGCTGTAAGCACTTCATCTGATCTCCTCTTGGTCCAATCTCTTCCTTAATTTTCAGAACTCATTGGCTCATTTTTGGTGAAATGAACTTTATTTCCAGTTCCTCGGGCCTGAACTTGGAAACACATTGTTTGGCATGGTGAAAAAAAAATCAGCATCCCATATTTTAGGGAAGTGATAACAGACAACAGCTAACAGGCTTTTGCCCTGTGCCTAGGCCCCATGATTTTAGTACTTTGTACAAATCATTTTATTAAGTGTTGATGGTGCTCCAATGATCATTTCTCTTGCTTCCTCTATTGTTCATGTGAGAAACTTGAGGTCCATGAGCTTCTCAGTATCTTGTTTGTGATCATCCTGCTAAGTACTTGGCTTGCCTTAAACTCATGCTCAGAGATCTGTGCTGTATTTTATTCGAAACAGTTATTTAATATTTAGCTTTACCAGATTGGAAGCTTTAGTAGATTCTCTCTGCAGCATTCTTCAAGTTTTGAAACCATAAATAATAATAATATCCGATAACTAAAATGGTAAGGAAACTGCTGGTTTGCTTGTACTGCTGTGTAAGAGTGGTTCTCAAAGCCAGGCCATTGTTGAGGAGAGAATGTTCACCCAGCATACTCTGTGAAGGGCCTATTCCCGGATTCTAAAAGTATTTGACACATCCTTCCACCATGCCAAAGAATCACATTAAAACCTTTGTTGTTTAATTGGAGTTCTGAGTCAACAAAAACTCCTTTTGTCAGAGCTTCAAAATTTCCTGGCAAGTTACCCACACACACATATTTTCTACGTGGCTAGAAGTTATGTTCCACTGTATACTTTCTGTGTGTTTTTGTCCCTAGAAAGATTCATTTGACACGAATAAAGATTTCTCCTCAATTTTGAGTGACCTCCTTCCTGACCTTTAGAGAAGACTATTTCTATTTTTGCTTTTAATTATGGCCCACTGTTTCCTGTATATTCAGTTCTCCAGTCTCCCTAAAACTATCCATTGTAATTTCTTGGTTTACTTTCTTCATTACATATAAGATGAGCCACACAAGGACTTGTGAGAGGATCCACTGGGAAAAATAGGGAGAGAGATCAGAACAAGAAGCAAGCCTGGCCATCGAGTTTGACTCTAGTCAGTCCCTAGACTACATGTGGGCTCAGAGTCCACTGGAGTTCACAACTCTTTCTTCTGAGGCTTATGAAACACAACCATAGGAAAGTGAGAGATGTAGACCAGCTAAGGATACACCTGGAGAGGTGGCCTCGAGGTGTGAGACAGGTAATACAGAGAGCAGCATGGGTAATTCCCATAGCAATCAAGATGGAATTTGGTGCATTTGGCTCCATGGGCTTTTTCGTATTAGGCAATATTTCATTTTATCTTTAAATGAAGTTTGAAACCTGGACTGCCTTGTCTTCAAGTTTTTGAATTGCTGTTGCCTACGCCTATTGGGGTGTGGCAGGCCCCTCACATGTGGTGTCCTGTTCAGTTCTCACAGTCTTTCTTATAAGGAAGGCAAACTTTTGAGTATCTCTTCTACACTTTCTTACTTTCCCAACATAAAATGTGAAATATTTTGAACACAGCTTTAGTGGGATGTAGTTGTAACCTGCATAAACATTTTGTTCCTGAGGTTTGAGCTTAACTCTAGGTATCAGGATGTGAAAGTGGAGACAGTCCATTTTCATTGACTCCACTGCTGCTTCCTTGCTGTGACACGAAGGCATCCCACTTTCCCATGACTCTCCCTTAGAGCAATTTTGCTGTCCACAGTAGACCTGAGCTCCAGGGAGATTATTCTTGTTAACTCTTTCTCTGGTCCTTCTGTGTCTGGGATGGCTCTTTGGGGTTTTGCCATAATTCTGCTCTTATTTTGGTGGTGAAAATCAGCTTGTTCACAAAATCTTGGTTTCTGCCCTTACCATTAGTGGATTGCATTGTAATGAACAGTAGACCTTGGAGTTGGTAATTAAGAACTCTAGAAACCGTGGTGGCAAATATCTTCTTTGTCTATGAAGACAAAGCTGTTTGGAGGATAGTATTCATTTCACAGTGTTGAGAGAAAGTGGCTTTGGCAGTGCTGGAAGCTTTGGAGACTGGAAACTTTCAGCAGCCAACATTTTCTAAGCACCTTGCTTTATAGAACCTTACAAAAAGCAGGAGGCTATTAGTGAGTTTTTCATTTTTAAAGGATACTGCTCATTGCTTATAGTGCCTAAAATTAGAAACATCTTAAAGTCTCCAAACAGAGTCATGAATAATAATGCTTCATCCCCTTGACGGTTTTAAACAGCTTCTAAAATAATTATAAGGAATCTTTAACCAGAACAGAAAATACAGTATAATGGTAGAGCAAGAATAATAGATTCAGAAGAATATGTGGATTTTATGCCTATCACCATGTAAGAATTGAGTGACATATGGTTGTGTCACGGTATTGGGATTGTGAGGTATTTTTAGAAGTGAGATTCTCCTAAACTTTCTAAATTATTGATATGTAACTACCACTCTGGGAACATATACTGATTTATAGAGCAAAATATTGATATATATTTTTGTTGGGATGAGAAAATATACAAATATATGACATCATCATCAACATAGTACATCCAGAATTGCTTTTCTAAGAATAGTGATGATTTATTATATTTCCTCTTCATCCACTAGTGATGAGAACAAGTATGATACTCTACCTCGAGGGCAGAATGTGTCTGTGCACAGCTTCATAGTCAGCCTTTTCATTACAGAGGATCTTACATGATAGTGAAGATCCATTTACAAGGTTACCTTCCTTTGCTTCTCCAAAATGGTATATCTTCCGTGTGTTAATTTCCCATTTTGTGAGTTGCTTTAGAATGACAGTCATGAATGTAGAGCACTCATGAGAAAGTGCATAAACTTTTTTTGTGAGAAAATATATCATTACAGAGGCCAGGCTGTCCTTGAACTCGTGCTGGTCCAAGTTCAGCCTCCTGAACCCTGGAATTGCGGGTGTGCACCACCATGTACAGATAACAGTCAGACTCTAATTTTTAGCATAGTGGTTTATTTTGATTGTGATTAAACTGGAAAATTCACCCCCAATAATTGGGAGTTTTGGTTTATAATAATTTGGAGTTATGAATTGACTCACCTGTTATGCAAGTGTTGGCATTTTCCCCCATTTTAACACAAAGTGGGAGAACTGTGTGCATCTGAGGACCAGCTGCCAAGAGGCTGACGGAATAGCTGAAATCTATAGAGGCCAGCTGCTTTAGCTCTTTGCTTTGAGCAAAAGCCTCAAATGTAAGTCACTACCTCAAAAGAAAATTGTCAGCCTGGATTCCCATGCCTTGAGCCAGGACCTTGAATGGGGACAGTCCTGGGAAATGCCTGGCTCTTTCCTTCGTGTGTTCTTTAGGTTCACAATGCCGTCCTTGTTCTGGCAGAGCAGGGTTCCCTTTTTTCTGATTGATTGGGCATTGTGCAGCATGGCTGTGCTGCTCGGAGCCAGCTGCAAGGGACGCAGACAGGGTCTCAGAGTATGCATTTCTTAAGTCTTTTTATCTTTGCTCTCCTGAAGATGAAGGTGTGAGGCTATTTCTTGCTTCTTGTTTCTCCGTGTTTTTCCCATTTGTTTAGCTAATCATTGTATGAGTCCTCCCTACAATGTCCACTCTCCTCTGCTTATGTTTGTTTGCCTTGTTCTGGATATTTAACATTTAAATTTAGAACTTGATCCACAAATAACATGATCACATATATTTTATACCTAATGAGGCTTCATATTATATCTTTAAAAGTGGCAACTTAATATTTATGATTAGATATTCCTTGGATGGACCTAAAACTCAGATTCATGATTGTACCTGACAGGCCTATATTGCCCAATGCTAGTGAATTTGTAGAGGGTTGATTTAACCAAGTCAACATTGTAGTTCATGCATAGAATGAAAAGATGAGATTGGAATCAGCTCTGATTGCATTCTGGAAGAAGAAGAATGCAGAACCTCGCTGGAGACGCGTGCCACTCAGGATTTGGAAAGAGTAAGACTGGTGTTTAATCCAGGCTCACTGCCCCTTATTACTCTCCCCTCCCTCTGAAATTCAGCAGTCTCCTTTTTTTAATACTGTTCTCCACCTGGGCTAAGTTAGAAAACTGATGGTCTGTGAATGTTTTGAGCCAAGGCGGTCGGTCGGTCCTTTTGCTTTGTGTCTCCGGCATCTGGCCCAGAGGTCATACTGGCCCAGGGGTCATATGTGGAGATGTTCAGTCTCTCTCTGCAGAGTAGCTGAAGGGACATGTTTAATCTGGTGACGGGGCGCCTCTGATTTTGTTTCTGATGATGTAATCACATAATCAAAGAGATTGGTTTGGCTTGCTTTGTGCACCTTGGAAACGGAAAAGGGCAGGCTCCAAAGCAAGGAGAGTGGAGAATCCACGGCGGGCTCCGAGTGAGCGAGGGAGCTGGGCCTCTCCGGAGGCCAGTGGGAGCTCAGCACAATGTTACACCATGCGCGGATGAATATATGCTGCGTGGTCATAGATGCTTGAACTCTATTTCCACAGCTGGAAAACGAAATGCTCTCAAAGTATGTGCATAACTGTTAGCTAGAAAATACTCAGAGTTCAAAATTATTACATAAGTAATACATCTCTTCCTTTCCACTGTCCTCAGTAAACTAATTATGCCAGGTCTGTGTTGGAAGATAGGCAATTCTGATTAGATTTCTGTCTCCTCATCCCAGATGTGGTTAAAAATACTTGCCTCTCAGAAAAAGCCTGGTGTGCTTGCTGACAATGACCAAAGGGTTCACTATTTGCAATTCAATTTTTCTTTAAAAAGGACACTTTCACGCATTTGTTCTCTCTCTTAGGGTGTATGTGTTTGAAAGAGAAAACGGTGAAGAAGGCAAAGTGGCCAGTATGTTGGTGCAGACGGAGGAGGGCAGAGACGCCTCTTCTCCGGAAGAACAACTTGCTCCTCTTGCGTCACTCTCTCCTTTCTCCCAACTTCTCTAGGATTCCCAGTGTTCCTGAGTATTGGTGATACTGAGAGTATACCAGTGTTTCTCCTGTATTCACCCCCTCTCCAGCCCATTCGCTCTCTCTCTCTCTCTCTCTCTCTCTCTCTGTGTGTGTGTGTGTGTGTGTGTGTGTGTGTGTGTGTGTGTGTGTGTCTATGGAGTAGGGGCAGAATGAATAAATGGAGAGTGTGATAAGGAGGAGAAGCCTGTGGAACCCTCATGGTTTTCCCTAGGTGTGGAATGTGAGGACTCTATCTGTAAGAAGGGAGTTTGCACTCTTAAGGCTGCCTGCTAGGACACTCATGCTAAAAATCAGCCCTGAAACCTCATACTGCACTAATGTGACTCCTCACCTACCCATATTTCTCCCGTCTCAGAGATAAGCTTTGTGAGATACTCCTGGCCTTAATGGCAGCTTCCTTTTCATCCAAAAGGGAGTGGCCAGAGAATAGGAAAGAGCACAGAAAGTAGGGAGGAGATGGGAAATGGAGGGAGGAGAAGGACAGAATGCAGAGATAAAATGCAGCTGCGTACAGATTCCGGTGTGAAGACATGTGGCTTTCCTTCAGGGATGGATATCAGGACTCTGGGAGATAGCTCAGGAAAAGGAGGGCGAGAAAGACACAGGCAAGTTGAGAAGCATGCAGATCAGCATAGAGAAAAGAGGAAAGAGACCGGACAGAGGAAAACATATGTAGATTCCAGTGAAGTGCCAGGTGCCATGTTGACTAATTTCTCTGAGCATTTTGGTTTGATGGGATTCTGAGACTGATCTCAGGTTCTAGAGGAGCCAGCTGGGCACTGAGCAGCTTCATTCTGCTCTCTGTCATGCCTTCTCTGAGGCTTGTGATTCTACGACCAAGAGCTAGAGAAGCAAAATGTTTTAGCATCCACACAAATTGTTCATGTTTTCTGGTCCTGTGTGTTGCCCTGAACATCAAACAAATGGAGAACTGAGTGACTCACTGGTCAGATGAGATTAAAGAATGTTACCTAGTTTTTCTGCCCTGTGGAGAGTTCCAGAACATATGAATATGTAACAGGTTTACTGCATGAAAGGGATTGGTTGGATATGCCATTTAAAAAATGCGACTGGATTCAAACTTCAAACTCAATTATAGGACAGGCTAGCAGTCTTTCACAATGTGAACTGCTGAGCTAGACAATCTGTATGGCTATATGAGATGGCCCTTAACAAAAAGACCTTCTTTTTCTTTAAGCAACATCTATTCCATCTCTAGAGATACTGGCCTTTTATGGGACACTGTTTTGGAAGGACCTAATTAAGATAATATCTTGCCCATCATGAGTATGCAAATAACACTACGTTCACAGAATCAGTAGAGCAAAAATTCTGTGTGGGGTTGACTTGCGCCAATACACTAATCCATCAGTGCCACCCGGGACCCACTAAATCCTTTTGCACGATGGTTTCCTGAGATAAGGATGTAGCTTGTGGCCACAGCCAGAGTGAGGTCATTAGCTCTGCATGGGAATCTCACTGACTATCCAAAGTCATAGTTTCCTTAGCTTAGTGCTTTAAAACTGGCTTTCCTTCTCTCATCTAAGTCAATTTTGGAAGAGGGTGATGGTGAAAATGCTCAGTGGCCCTTTTAAATGTTTAAAGGCCAGTGAGATGCAGCACTGCATAGATTCAATGTTATTTTTGGTATTGGGAACCTTGCACTTGTGAGCAGGTGCCAGAATCACTGAGCTACACCCCTGGCTCAGTAAGTTATTTTTTGAATGAAAGCTTGTGCCTTAGAATGGCAAAGGGCCTGTAAATTTAATCTGAGCCTGTTTCTTATTTCTAAGTAGAAATTTCATAATAATTCCTTATAAATCCTCAATGTTTTCAGTTTAGATTTTAGCAGTTCCCAAAATTCAACACACTCTAATTATCTGGGAAACTTAAAATTTTTTTTTACTAACGTACAATATGTGTCTACGTATTAATTGTACATATTACTGGCATTAAGTGTAATATTTTTATACAAACATACATATTCTGATCAGAACCTCCCTGTATCAACCTTCTTCCCTTTGACTCTTCAGTGAAATTTTAAGTCTGGGAATTGAAATCAGGCCCAGACATGTGCTAGACAAATAGGCAAATGCTCTACCACTGAGCTACATCCCAGTCCTAATTCTAATGGCTTTAATTCTAATGTCTGTGCTATCTTCCATTTATGTCAATTATAATGTTGGGAGTGAGATTTCATACATGGATTTTTAAAAGATCTACAATAATCCTGATATACACAAAGTTTGGATACAGTGGTTTAGACCTTCAGTTTCTAGACCTTTTTTTAAAAATAATGTGACTTCGTAAGAGAAGTAGGACAAGAATCTAGTTTCATCTTTGTTGAAGTCCTAACAAGTTAAGGAATCTAATCAAGGTCACAAACTTAGGTCGGATTCCAGGAAAGTGTCACTCATTTTAATGATTTAAGCCAAACTCAGAATATCAAACTAGATTCTGAAGATGGTGGGCATGAGAGATTGAGTGGGGGCTGGAGGGAGGAGCTAGCATTGAACACTCAGTGGACTTGAAGATGAATCTTTGTGTCTGTAAGAAAAACAAGAAAGCCACTTCGATGTAGATCCTGCCCCTCCCATCAATGCAGTTTCTGTCTGGAGATTGCTGGTTTGCATTTTATTTATAGTGAAACAAAATAGAACCTTTGTGCTGGAGTTGAAGGAAATTGTAAAAGCCCACATCTTGTCTTCAGACTTAATGTCAACTATTTATCTCCCACTACTTTCAAACAAACAAATTTTCCCTATAGATTACTGAGGTAGTCTCAAACATGGCATCCTTCAGATCTGTAGTCTCTTGGTCCCTACAGCAGCAGGTGTGGGGAAGATGTAGCGTCCTAAAGAGTCTTCCTATTAGCCTGTGTTAATTGACTTCTCATCGCTCTGACCAAATACCTAAGGAAAATACTTTACACATTCATAATCAGTGTCAAGATCCCAGAGATGGAAAAGCTGTTTCACTGCCAAGTGGCTTTGATTTAATTTTACTAGTGAAAAAAATCAATAAAAGTGATTATATCTTTTTATACCACAAGTAGTACAAGCTGCAGTGGGAGTTGGGGGGTCGAGGGGAGAGTGAGGTCTGAGAGGAAGGGGCAGGAGGCCAAAAGGCAGGTTTCCAGTGACCAGCTTCTATTTTCTGAGTCCCACCTCCTTGTAGCCTATTCATAAATGGATTATGCTCCACCAAGGTTAACACTTCATGTTCTAAGTACTTCTTCTTAATCCCATAGAGGGATTAGGCCTGCAGTGCATGAGTCCTTGGGGGACATTTAATATTCAAACCATAGCACAACAGCACAGGACACTAATATAGGGGCCCGATGAGAAATGGCCAAAGGCACCAGGACATACACACCTGCACTGGTGCTGGAATTGTATTCACTGGTAACTGGGCCGCATTGATGCTGCAGATTCATTAATCAGAATCTCAGAAGTAAGAATGAAAGGAATGATTCCAGATCCCTTAAATACACCACCTCAAAATGTGTTTCCACATTCTGGCATGATTTGTTATTTCTATTGTGCACATGTGGAGAAAAAGGACAAATTCAGGCAGCTCTAATTCTAGAAGATAAGCATCCCCTTCCATGAGATTGGGTGGCCATTTGAATGACAGGCTTTGATGGAGAGGACTTGGAATGGATGATCTTAACCTTGAGATCCTACTGTAGGTCTTAGAATATCAGACTTTATGATGCTTTAAATTCCATTTAAAATTTATTTCATGAAAGCATTGCTACTCTAGCATTTCTTCACTAGAATTAGAAAAAATGATAATATGGATGCTTTAAAAAAATGCATTGTTGTGGAAAACTGCCAGCAGAGATTCCTGGACCACTGGATCTAAATAGGTATAACAACTAGTCTTTTTTTCCCCTTTTATAAATCTTAAGCATGTTAAAGTATTGAGATTTGTGAATAATTTAGTTTAGGAAAGTAGTGAAATTTAAGGTTGTCCCTGCCAACGGCACACTTATGTATCACAGGAGTTCTTTGCGAAGGAAAAAAAAGAAGGTAGAAAACCCTAGAACTGCTCACTCAGGGAGGTGTTTCATGCACAAACAACTTAGCCTTCCCTTAGGTTGCAGCTGAAAGAAAGATCTAGAACCATTTCTCAAGCCAAGAAAGGGCCACCCAGCCTGGGCCGTGGACCAGCACCATCACTGTCATGTGGGAGGATGAACACAGTTTCTCAGGCCTCAAAACAGATCCACGGAATCAGAATCTCTAGGGCTATGCATTAATCAGTTTTCCATTGCTGAGACAAAATCCCAGACACACACACAACTGAAGAGGAGAAGACTGAGTTTGGGCTCCCAGTCCCAGAGCTTCCAGCCTGCCTTGGCTGGCTCTGAGGCAGACACCGTTTGGTGGAAAGGCACGACAGAGGACAGCTCTCTCTCCTCCGCTGATTGCATGGTAGTCTGAGACAGACAGCAAGGAAGAGCCTTAGCAGAAGGGGCCCAGAGACCTTATATAGTCCCAAGTTGTGTCTCTATGAACTACCCCGGGACACCTCCCCACCAAAGTGTGCTTAACTAATCTCCTAGGTATCACAGAAGCCAATCAAGTTGACAAGATTACTACCACAGGGTTGGGACCTGGGGGTCTGTTTTCATATGCTCTCCAGGTGATTTTAATGCTGACTGAAATTGGGGAAGCCCTGCTCTAGACTGACTGCTCCCGGGAATGTATTAGAAACCAGCTGCAGCCCCTTTTCACTGGGGTTTGGCAAGTAACAGTGGGAATGCTCTCTAGCTCTTTTAAATGTTTAAAGGCCACAGAGATGGAAAAACTGAATATATTAAATAATGAATTCTTGGATAAAGGCTCATGTCTTAGAACTGAGAGAGTATGAAAGACATCTCCTGGTCCTATTTCCTGTGTCTAAGATTGTAATTCTATGACCTTAATGTCTTGCAGTACTTCCCATTTGGCTTAGGTGAGTGGTTGTTGAATCAGCCACCCTGGAGGTGAGCTCAGCATTCTGTGCTTTAACAAGTCCTCCATCTAGAAGCACCTGCAATTTCAAGAATGAGTGACTGTAGTCTCTATCAATTTTTCCCCCTGGTTGGCAAAAGAGGGAAAGCATGAGCACTCAGCATAGCTGGAAGTTTAGCAGTGGTTGTTTACTGACTACTTGGTGTCACGCCTGATGCTTTACAGAAATTATCTGACAGTGATTCCTTAAGTCAGCCTTGTGTATGGGGCCCTGAGGCTGGCTCCTGACAGCTTCCTTTCTTGGCCACCCCTAGTCCCAGTACCAGGCGGGAAGTGCAGGTCTGAAAGTGGGAACTTGGCGTTCATACCATAAATGTAGGAGACCAGAAAGTGGAAGCTTGCTGAGGTCATGGAAACCTAGGGCACTTCAGAAAGGCCAGGCCTTCCAGCTTCTCAGTGCTTGTGTAGCCTCTCTCCAGAGAAAGGTCGGTCCTCTCTTTTCAGAGTCAGCATAACATCTTGCAGAGAACCCAGGACTCAGGAGCTCCGAGATGGCTACTCGTTGCTTTTGGTGAATAAATCCAAAGACATTTGGACCTACAGTGTAAAGGAAAGTGTAAAAATGGATGAGAGGGATAATGTAAGAAGGCTGATGACAGAAGAAGCTAGGGGTGGGGGCAGGGTCATTAACAATGAATGGAAGTTTCACAGTGGGCCTAGCAAGGTTGGCAACTGAGAATAGGAGGAGGCTGGCACTGCGGATGGCCTCTCTTCCTGTGCAGTAGAAAAGTGTGTTCAGCAGATATGAGGGGGTGGCTGCTCATTGGGCTCCAGACAGCTTTAGTTTTGCCTCTGCTGGAGTCTTGCAAATCTCCTAACCAGCAAGATTTTTGCCTTTGCTTTGAGCAGACAGGGATGAACAGTTATGCTTGTGCTTGGATGTTTGCCAAGACTTTTCTAGTGAAACACGATGTCACACATCTTGCTTTCTTCAGCTAGAGGAATACATGATCCTTGCAGGGAGATGAAATCCTTCTGGAGAGCATTCTTTACTGACAGATCTGCTCTTGGGCAGGCTTCAGCTCTTGAAGGCTCGAGGAGCTTTGGAATAATATATTTTTGCCTCCCTCTTCCATTGAGACTACACGCCATGATCCTTAGTAGACGCCTAAGACAACAGACCACACCAAGCCCTAAATACACACACACACACACACACACACACACACACACACACACACACACCTATGATAAAGTTTAGTGTCTAAACTATACTCCATAAGAAACCAACAAGTAAAATAAAATAAGTAGAGCAGTACACTGTTATAAAAGTTATACAAAACTTATGTAGTATAAGTGAAATAAGTAGGTTACAGATGTGTAAGTACTATATCTTTTCTCTGGTATGAGAAACTCAAGATATAAATGAGTTCTAGAGTGTATGATAGATACTGTGAAATAGAAAATATTGAAATGGTAAAGGAGGGTAGGGGTATATAATGCAGGGACAGTGGATTGATTAAAAAAAAGGAAACAAAATTTATGTATATGTGGGGCAGGAGGGTTGTAGGTGGATAAGGGAATGGGAAAAAATGAGAATTAAGTCATGTCATGTACTGGTTCAAATTTGCAATGTTGATTATGATCATAACATATCCATAAAATGTACCAATAAAATCAATTAATAATAAAAATTTAAAAATAAAAAAACCCATGTAGTATTTCTGAAATGTTTCATTTGATATTTTTGGATTGAGATTGATAGAAGGTAAAGGAAGATGACTATAATTTCCATTTTTTTCTTTTTTGATGATTCCTAATTACAGTGCTTTTTATTGAATCAAGTTCAAGGTGGTAAGATGAATATTTTAACTATCCTTCCTCTCAAATTCCTATGGAAATGATCTGAGAGGCATAAAATGAGAGGAAGTAGACATGACGGGGGTGGGGGTGGTACGACAACATGGAAAAGTAACAGGTACAGGAAAGGATTTAGAAATATGTTTGGTAGGTAGAAAAGAGTCACAAATGAACAAAGGAATCATGACCTGCTTATACTTTGGTATCACAAAGGAACAAGTAAGTGGGAAGGTGGAACTTCTAGCAAAGGCCCTTGCTGCTCCAATACTCAAAACTTCAAATGAACAGAGTGAGGAACTTATGGGTTTGTGAGCCTGTTCTGCTTGAGTTCAAACCCACCCCTGGAGAGGAGTGTGAGCTAGTTGGCCTCAGTGTAACCCTGCTCATGGGGGTAATGCCCACTTTGTAAGATGTAATAAGGATACAATGAAATAATGTGGGTCACTCAACATAGCTGGAAGTTTAGCAGTGATTGTTTACTGGCTACTTGGTGTTATGCCTGGTGCTTTACATAAATTATCTCTAACAGACAAGAAAGTTTTACCATGTTGGTTATATGCTAATCACTATTTTACTGAAAAGTCAACTTTGAGAAGAGTTTAGAAACACTTATCAAGATTTATAGCTATGAAAGGGGCCAAGGACTATGAAAGTTTGGATTTAAAATGTTCCCTACAGGGATGAGCTGGATGCTTGGTTGTAAGCAGATGGGCTTTTGGATCATGAGGGCTCAAATCTCACCAGAGAATTAATCCAGAGAGGTTTGTAATTTGATAGTATTATTAGGAAGTGGTAGAAATTTAAAAAGTGGGGTTTGTTCAAGAAAGCATGATGGAAGGACAACTTTGGGGACTGCGTCTGGCTCCTGGACTCTTCCTCTCTGGATGTGGCTCTGACTCTGTCGTCCTGGTTGCCAGAAGCTGATCACCTCTTCTGCCACATTCTTCAGCCACATTCTCCAGCCATTCTCCTCTGCCATGATATTCTGTCTCATGTTAGGCCAGTAGCAATGGAGCCACCTCATCATGGGTCGAAACCTCTTAAACCCTGAAACAAAACAAATATTTCTTCCTTTGAGTTGATCTTCTCAGCTATTTTATTGCTGCAAGGGAAGGCTAACACAAACACAATATGAAGCAGTTGAACAACAGAATCCTGAGGTAATCTGCTTTCACATCATAAGCTACAGTTCCAAGCCCTCGAGATACATCATGGTCAACCCTCCATGCTTACGTGTTTCACATCCTCAGATTCACCTAATTATTGATTCAAAATATTAAAAAATTTTTTTCTTGTCATTATTCCCTAAATAATACAATGATTTAAAGAGCATCCCCCTTGTATTTTGTAATATAAGTAATCTAGAAATAATTTAAAACCCACAGAAGAACTGTGTAGGTTAGATGCCAAATACCACATCATTTTTAAAGAAAGGCCTTGAGCATCTGCAGATTTTGGTGCATTGTGGGAAATCCTGGAACCAGTCCTCCATGGATACCAAGCGTGGCTGCACTTGGTACTTATAATAATCTTTCAGTAACCACTTCCATGATGAAAATACCATAGAAGTTCAGGAGCTAAACAGTTCAAGGTTATTGAAATATTTGAAAGTGGGGATGACTGATTCCAAGTCTCCTGCTCATCCATACTCCACTATTGTACAACTGATGTCCACACACTCTACAGACTACCATTCTGTCTCCTGACTTTGTATTAGATTGTCTACTTTCTTTGAATACAAGGAAGCAGTGATGAGGAAAATTTCAAAATCTGACTTCAGTGCCCTCACAGTCTCTGAAGAAGTGAATTGTTGCATACATGTGTGTATTTGATTTGTCTACACTTCTTGCTGACAGGATTCACAGAAAACATTGGACTTCCCCTGGACCTGCTGGAAAAACATGACCCTTGGCCAGCGTACGTGACCTATATCTCTCCAGTGGTGCAAAGACTCACTGAGAAAAGCAAAATGAAGGAGGTGCAGAGCAGGCATGCTTTCGAGGAAAGCCCGAAGGCATCGAGGCCGAGCAAGTCTTACAGCACTGCTCAGCTGAAGTGGAGAAAGTCATCTACACCCTCCGGTGAAGGGTTGAAGGATACGCTCTCAGGCGCCATGCTGTCTGTGTGGGACCCTTACTCTGTATCAGCCTTGGGTCCCACTGTGCTTCCAGAACCTGAGCACTTACAAACAGATTCCAGAGAAGGTCCCACAGCAAACTATAACAAGATCATTTTCTCTCGAAAACCTGTGATGAGGATGCTTCCTTACCAGCCCAACAAAGTCCAGCCAGGGGAAGTGTGCAGATCCCTACCATGGGGTCCCAGCCATCCCTGAAGAATGTACTGCAATTAAGCCCTGTTTGCCATAAATTGCACTATGTCCTTTAAATCTGCAATTGCTCTTTTATTTGCAGAGGCTGGTGGAGAGAAATCAGAATGTGGGCCATGGTGTGGGCTCTTCCTCCAGCACCACAGTCTGTTGGGGTCAGCAGTGAAAGGTTCTAGTTTCTCCCGCAGATGCTGAAAATCAACTGTGGACATATTAGCCCAGGTCCAGGCAGAGGCAGACACCATACCAGGTATTTCATAGAAGAGAATTTAATAGGGAGAATCATTAACCAGGCAGGTGAGAAAGGCAGAAAGAAAATTCAAAAGTGTAAATAGGGACAGCCCTTGCAAGAAGCAGTTATCATTCCTGCGGTGGAGGCAGCAAAGGGAAGTTAGCCCCTAGAGAAGGGGCACGTGGGTTGAAGCTCAGACTTTCCTAGGTGAGGGAGTGGGGATGCTGTTCAGTTAACATGGGTGAATGTCTCTGATCCTCTGAAGGATGATTTTCCACTTCAAAGAAGTGGAGCTCTGCTGGCTGGTGTCTCTGTCAGGACACGTACTCTTGGTTCTGTAATAATGGAAAAGATCAAAAACTGGATTCAAATGCTTCTGGAAGGAGTTGTCTTGTCTGGGTAAGTAAAAATCATTACTAGGGAAGGCTGGCTTCTTGATAGGGACAGGAAGCTGACAAAGGGCAAACTGGGCAATCCAGCAGAGGCAGCTGAAGAGTAGGCCCTTCCTCCTCCCTGCAGCCATGCAGGCTGTGCTAGTGTCCTCTAGGGATAGGGTGTTCCAGAGCCTAAAGCCAGAATGTGGTTTGCGGAATCTCAACCTTAGCATCTCCAAGTAGAATACAAAAGGATGGACTTTGAAATGAAGAGAGAAATAACAGTCAGCATAGTGTGGTTCTGGTGTTCCACCTGGACTCTGAACCTAATATTGAGGTGCTTTCCCCTAGAAGGTCTTACAAAATTGTAAGGTGGGGGGGAATACCAGAGGGGCCCCTGCTGAGAAATGGGAGTGGTCTAACCCACCCCTCCCCTATCCTTGTACTTTTTTCAGGTTTGGCTCCTGGAGCAGAGTTGGTTGGGAGGGAGAAGTTTCTGAGCTCCTGGCTGGACCCCAGCTGTTATTTGTCATACAACTGCCAGAGTTGGCCCATCCATGCTTTGCACTGGTCCCAAAGCAAGCAGCGATGAACTGTCCTGCTTCCCAGCAGACAAGCTGTCTTTAGACACATATGGTTCTGTCAGGATGAAAACTGAGCTGGTCTATTGTGTGGCGTTTAACTGCTGAGCATGGCTGGCCTTACCTGAGTTTTCTGTTTGTACTGCAAAATGGTTAATGTCCATTTAGTTTCTCCTAGGTGGGTGTACAGGATCTGATAAACTAATAGACAGTGCCATTTGAAAAATTGTATTTCTCCTGCAGTTCATGGTTTCTGTTCAAGAGACTTGTGTATTTGTGTTCAGAAAGCTGCACAAATCAGGAGCTCAGGACTCCCAACCCTCGGCCAGATTGAGTTATTAGAAAAAACATGTGTTTTCTAGTGAATCTCATAATGTATTTTATGTCAATGGAAGGTTTATAGATCTAGAAGCAGCTTAGAAATTCCTGCAAGATTTAAAAAAAATCTTCCTTCCTTATTTATACCTAACATATACTTGGATAGTATGGATTATATATTTGAGTGTTAGAGTTAATAGAGTCTGTGGATTATTAGGATTATGTCTTCCCTTCAAGGGCAGGAAAGTGTGGTAATTCACTGAAGTATGCCTGTTTCTTTTTTCTTTAAAATTTCTAGACATTTGGGCCGGGGAGTTAGCTCAGTGGTTCCGGCGCCTGTCTCGCAAGCGCAAGGACCCAGGTTAGATTCCCCGGTAACCACATAACAATACTGGGTGTGGAGACCCACACCCAGCAGCAACCAGTACCACATACCACAGTGCCGGGCGTGGTGGCTCACGCCTGTAATCCCAGCACTCGGGAGGCAGAGGCAGGAGGATTGTGATGTGAGTTTGAGGCTGAGCTCAGGGCCAGCCTGAACCACAAAGTGAGACCCTGTCTCAA
>PVIR01000799.1:0-55529 GCA_004026965.1 Petromus typicus | reverse complement strand
TTTAATAGATTTAACAAAAGTATATACTACAAATTAAAAGATTGTTTAACATGTAACATTATTAGGCTAATCAAACTGTTAGCCTATTATAACATAGGCATAAACTGTAGACATCATTTACCCCCTCTCCTCTGATGAATATCACCTTCATTCTGGAGCTACAGTCTAGACACACTGCCTCTTGAGGCAACTTTAAGAGAAACAAGGTCTAATTCTTTTTAAAATGGATAACTCTGCCCACTCCCAAAAGAGGGCTCATGGGTCTGGCTAGCAAGTGGTTTTGGCCAGCCACTATCACATCCACATGAGGACCAAGGAGGATGCT
Source organism: Petromus typicus (assembly GCA_004026965.1). Classification (NCBI taxonomy): domain Eukaryota; kingdom Metazoa; phylum Chordata; class Mammalia; order Rodentia; family Petromuridae; genus Petromus; species Petromus typicus. Next base: position 55,204 of record PVIR01000799.1, on the reverse strand, counting down.
GGGAAGAAGTTCTCCAGGGAGACAGACAAGTGGATAAGGCCTGCTGGACCCACTAATGAAACCTTGGTCACTGGAGGCAGAGGCCGATCCCGAGTGACCCATGTTATCTGTTGCTGAGATGAGACTCCTGAGCCAGACCTTTCCGAGTGCTGTGAGGGTAGGAACCAGTGAATCACTCTCTCACTGGGCTCCTTCACTAAAATCCTGGAAGACATGGAAGTACTGAAGCAAAGTGAAGGGGAATCTTGTTGACTTCACAACCCCCTGGCCTCGTTGTGGACATGAAATAACCAGGTCTGAGAGAGCCCAGTAAATACTTGGCAGAAACATTTTTGTCCTGAGAATGTGAGAGACACCGCTAGTGCTCCCTGAAATAGGCCTGGAGCCCTTCCTGGGGCCTGTGCCCTGACACAAGCAGGCAAGGCATGCATGGTGTGGAATATGGATTATTCTCATGTAACCTCATCTGCCTGTCCATCACCTAGAGGACCGGAGTATCTCAGGTTACTATGAACATATTTAACTTCCATCTCAGAGAACTGGCTTTCTCTGATAGCCATAGCCCATAGCTTTTTCTTATTTATGTCTTTTGCATATGGCATTTTTCCTCTTGGCAGGAGAGTGAGTCCAATAAGTCTCCTTGCTATTGCAGGTTTATGAAATACCAGGACATGTATTTTGTTAGCCTGTCTGTGTTGCTCTGTAACTAAGGCCCTGTACTGACACATATTGAGCAGCTGTTTTGAATGGATTCTTTTGCTCTTGGTGCATAATATGGTATTTACTCATTTGCAAATTCCATAGTTGATGTTCTAACAGTTCATGTTTAACTTCAGCAACTTGACTGAGCCTGCTGGTCTTGGTCACTTTGCGGGGACTGTTAGGACATCAAACAGATCCACATTCTGCAAACTTCCTGGTGTGGCCTGAGAGCAGGACTTGATGGAGATTAGGTCACTCAACAGATAAGAGACTATTGGAGTCTTCATAGAGGTAACAAGATAAATACCTGCTAGTGCAGGTGTGGAAAGGACTGAGAGTCCTGAAACTTTAATAGAAGTTATAGGAAGTTATAGAAGTTATAGTTACTAGTGGTAAGTTTGGAGTCTTACTGGGATGATATAAAATCTTACTCTTTACGTCGTTGGTCCCAAGTCCTTGTGTAGGAGGAATAAATGCCATATAGTTTATAGGTTCAGGGAAAATGGGTCCCAGCTAGGGCCTGATAACACATCTGTTGGTACAGAGCTAGGAGGAGAAGTTGCAGCCTTGCAGCCCTGCTCCTGTGTCAATGGTGGGTGTAAAAAATTGTAAACTTGCTTTGTGAGCTATGGCAGTGCAAACACACCCATCTGTGCCATGTACTGAGTTGTTCCATCCTAGAAATCCTCATATTTCCAGACCAAAGAGCTGGAGCCGTGACACTGTCAGTGCCAGATGAGAAGACAGCCTGCAAAACCTGGGGGGAGAGGATCTAGGAGAGTAAACAGTGACCTGAGGTTTACAGGGATCTGATGTTGTCAAAGCCTGGACTGAAGCTCAGGGCTGGGTTTCTGTTGGCCAAGTTATCAGGGAAACTTTCCTCTTCCTCCTCCTCTCTTTCTCCCCCACTACGTGATCCAAGGCCTCAACCAGCTACTTAGGAATTGGGGAATCACAGGATAATTTCTTAAGCCTGTAGGGCATAGCTGGACGGGGCATAAGCAAGTGCGTAGGATTCCATGGGAAGTGCTGTGTGGAATCAGCAGGGGATACAGAAATGCCCCCCGTGCTACCCCCATCCCGGATCCTGGCCATGACCTGCCTTCTTTACAGGGGAGGCAGAACATATACACAGGGCCAGGCAACAGCAAGAAAAAGACTTTGAACTTGGTATTCAGATCTTATCTCTTCTCTTACTTGCCATATTATAGGGCTAATAAAAATGCCTACCCTATGCCATGCTTTCTAGAAAGCATGAATTGCTGGGGCTCAGGCAGGGTTGATGTATCTATTTCCTCTTTAGGTTCAGTCATTCAGCCACCTAGAATATTTCCTTAATTTTGGCAGAGAAAAGGTTGTGAGCAGCCATGATATTTCAGGCAAGTTAGAAACCTGACTTTCAGGTTCATTTTTACACATATGCCATGCAGGAAGATTTTTGTGGAGAGCAAAGATAGGAGAAGAGCAAGTTACAGCTGAAGGGAAGTTGGTCCGAGGGCATCCAGCTCTCCTTCTGCACTTCTGGAGTGTTCCCACATCTGTTTTACTGCCAAGAGACTCGGGGTCATGCTTACCTAGCTGGCTAGATAATTCCTGATAGTTAGGGCAACCCCTTTTGGATTGGAACTCAGGCCTGTCCCCTCTGACTGCAGGCTGCTCCTTCTCTTCTACATGAGACCTTCTCCTCTTCTAGGTTTTAGCTATAGTCCCTCTGGTGTCTAAGCGGAGCACATGTATTTTGTGTGTGGCTGCTGGTGCAAGGATCGACAGTGAATTAACTGCAGCAGAGACCCTCCTTCATGTAGCCGCTTTGCTCTGTGCCCTTGGCCCTGAAGGGGTGGAATAGTGAGGCTAAACGTGCTGTGGCCTGGGCAGCAAGGCGGGTCACATTCACGGGCACTTCCCCAAAGCCCAGTCTAGGTCTCACACAGGATTGGTGCTCAAGTACTTAACTGACCAAAAGATTTATGAGAGCAAGTCGTAATGCCCAAACAAATACACTGGAACAGGTGGTTTCTTTCCTACTGTCCAGGGGCTGGAAAGCCACTTGTCTTTTGTATAAATTTTGAGACACGGAGTAGGAAGCCTTGCTCTCAAGAGTCCGAGTTATGACAATGTGCGTGAAATACAGTCTTCGGTTGGCATGTTTTATGTGCCCTTCCTTGTGGGATATCAGAAAGATAGGAGGAAGTAGAAGCATAATCTCATAAAAATGATATTTAGCTTTTCTCTTTTATTTTAAATGACCAACCCATACCTACCTAATGGAGTTCTAAGTTAATCTTCCTCTAGCCTATGTCAGAAGGGACACAATTTCACAGACCTAACTTTTCTTTTGTTCTGGCATTTGCAGCCTGCTGACGCGCATCCAGCAAACATGCCCTGAGTGCTTGCTTGTGCCAGGCAGCCTGTCTGAAGCCTAGTCATGGACGTGGGAGACGCAGTCAGGTTTATAATTTGGCTGTGGTTATATCAGACAAGTACATTACTGGGGCACAGTTGTGAAACAAGCTATGCGGAGGCCTGAGGCTCGACGAGAGTACATTTGCTTTAGACTCATGATCTGCTCCTCTCTCGGATTCATGAAAAGGGGATTATGGTTGGAGGCAGGATTAGTATCAGGACAGCTGCTCATAAAAGAGAGTGAGGTAATGGCGAATTTTTGGCCAAGTTGAGTTTTAGTGGCCTGGTGAGTTTTTAAAACTTCTGCAAAGCTGCCATGAGTTATATCCAGCCCTGACTTACGTGTTTGTTTCTGTACCACCGTGGAGTTGATCCCTAGCTTTGGCAGCCTCTAGGCGAGGGCTTCTTGCTCTATACTCTGGTGGCAATTGAGAGGAAGTGCCAAATGTTTTCACACTGTCCCAGGGTCATTGCTTTCTGCTTCCCTTTCTGTCCTGGAATCCTGGACTGCATGGCTACAAAGAAGACTTTGTAGCCCCTTTAATGTCCTTTTTATTCCTGGGACAGATGCCATCAGCGTTCAGCATCCAGCTCAACCCCACCTCAGTTCTATGGTCCTCCAAAACAAAAAGACCAAAGTCTTCCATTTCTTCCCTAGAACAGTCGGCTTTTGCTCTTTGTTCTTTTCCAGGTTATTATAGGTTCGTTAGCACATAGCGTATGTTTAAACATTGATGTTACTCTTTACTTCCTTTTTCCTTTTGCTTATATCCATTTAGGTCCTCCCCTTTTCTTTCTTCCTCACTTCCTTCCTACCCTTCTTCTTCATTATTTGTTCCCTCCTTCCTTAATATCCTTTCTAACTTTTAATCTTCTTGTTGATTAAGTTTTGCAGTTGCAAAATTAAATGACATTTGTTGTAAGTAACTCAGGTTTTCTTGAAATATAAATATCCAAGATGACTCCAACTCTCTAAACTTTAGGAAGAGTAAGTTCCTTTAACATTCAGATACCAAGAGCAGGAGCCTCGTTGTGAGGACAATAGGAAGTGCCCTACCTCCAGGCAAGCTCTGAAGAAGGCTTCCACATTTCACAGATCCATCCCAGTGGTTGTTTGTCCCCTTGAGCATCTATCTCATTTTAGAAACAGATACTTCAGGGTCTCAATTCATTGCTGTCTTGATCTAACCCAACGTAGACACCAGGTCCTCTCTAGCTTCTCAAAGCACAGATTGTAACTAAAACTCATTTATGTCTTCATTTTCTCATAGTATATATAATAGATATTTTGAAATGGAAAATAATGAAAAAGGGCCGGGGATATAGCTCAGTGGTTCCAGCACCTGTCTTGCAAGTGCAAGGACCCGGGTTTGATCCCTGGTAACCACATAACAATACTGGGCATGGAGACTCACCCCAGCAGCAACCAGTACCACATGACACAGTGCTGGGCGTGGTGGCTCACGCCTGTAATCCCAGCACTTGGGAGGCAGAGGCAGGAGGATTGCTGTGATGTGAGTTTGAGGCTGAGCTCAGGGCCAGCCTGAACTACAAAGTGAGACCCTGTCTCAAAAAAAAAAAAAAAAAAAAAAAAAAGAAAAGAAAATAATGAAAAGGAAAGAGGGTCTAGGAATAAATAATGAGGAGAAAAAAGAATGTGACAGCAATAAAAAAAAGGAAACAAAGCTTATGTGTATAGGGGGTGGGGAGTTGTAGGGAGGGTGGGGGAAGGGGAAAAATGAGAATCAAGTCATGTCATGTTCTGGTACAAACTCTCAATGTTGAATGTGATGATGTTGTGTACTCATAAAGTACCAGTAAAGATTTAAATTTAAAAAAAACACACAGATTGTAATAGCCAAAAGTCTTCCAAGGAGTTTTTAGGAGAAGCACACTAAACCACTTTTCTACCGAAAGTGGCTACTCTTGGCGTGGGAGGACAACCTAAGTTTAATTTGTTTCCTGGCAAAAGTTAGCTCTACCCCTGACACGGATCTCAGTGCATTCATATTAATTTGATGTCTACACAAATCCCCTGTAGTCTTGGAGACATTTAAGCCATCTCCATATTACTTTGTGTTGCTGACAGCTTCCCTATTTTCTTGGTCACAGAAAAATTCCACTGAGAACATTGACTGCTTCATCAATGAGATGTGTTTAGATCACTTGGCTTGGAAAAGACAGTCACGATATTCAACAGTCTATTTCCTGTTGCCTGCCTTATTCTGTCTGGAATAACAGTGCAGCTGGGGCTTTGAAATCATTTATCAGGGCCAAGGAGTCTTATCTGGTCTTCTTCAGAGCTCAGTTGCCAGAATTTGGGAAGACACCTCCACTCCTACTCCAACATCACCACCACTTGCACCTGCATTTCCATCATTGCCAGGGCAGAGTTCCATCCTACATGACCATTACCACCACCACCATCGCCACTACCAACAACACCTCCACTTTCACCACCACCACAGTGACCTCTGTGTCCATCACCATCCCCAGGACCACTGACTTCGGTACTACCACTATTCCCATCACCACTTCCAGCTCATCTTACACCTTCACTTGTACCACTGCCACCACTACCTCTTCCTCACCACCTCCATCTATACCTCTTCTGTTAGCTGCTAGGAAGATAATGTGGGGGGAAATCACCTATGCTTGTAGTGGATTAGGAAAGTTATTACCCCTTTAAATGATCGTTTAATGCTCCTTGGGAGTTGATTTTTTTCCCAGTTTGTTTCAGATAAATCCCTCCAGAGAAATTTACAAGACATTAGTCAAAATTTCTGAGTCAATGTGATACACTCTTTTTAGATGACCTAGAGTAAACTTTGCTTATCACAACACTAATTCTCACCCCAGAGGCATGCTCACTTGCCACTTTTTAAGACACATAATGTATGACTTTAGAATGCAGCATGCTCAGAAATGTGTCCACTTCTATGTATGATGATAAGTCTTTTCTACATAAATAGGTATGCTGTTTCCCCAATAAAATCTTGTGGGCACTGCTTTGAGATTTATCTCTAGTTTTCTCCTGTCTTAACTATTAAAACTTTTATTACTCTTCTGTCTCCTGGTTGTGCTTATTGACGTTGCACTCACTGTGGGCTGAACTCATTGCACTGTTACATTTTCCCCTCCATTTCCACCTGTACTTCCATCACTGCTCTGTGGCCTTTATCAGCTGTGCCACCCTCACCAGCATGACCACCATCACCACTACCACTGTCACATCTGCCTCCACTTTGCCATTGCCACAGCCATACCACCAGCATTGCTGAAAAAACTGATGAAAATGCAACCTTTACATATTAAGAATTTTTTTCCTAAAATAGCCCATGTAGAATTGCAGTAAGAGACCTGTTTTATATCATTCCACATAACATTTCATATTTCCACTAGTGGCATCTGCATTTAGTTTATTTCACTCACTTTGAACATGCTAAAATAATCTCTGATATCCACACAAATAAACACTGTCCAAAATGATTCCTCCCAGGAAAACAGGGAAATTCAACTAAGATGAATATCAACTTTCTGGAGTGTAGAAATTAGAATTCTTTCCTCCAAAATATGTTCTAACTCCTTTGTTGCAGATCAAATAGCTGAAAGTGTCTAGAGCTGTTCTGTACCCTTTTATGTCCCACTGATCCACAGACTTGTTTTTGCACCAGTACCAGGCCATTTTTTTCAGTGTTGTTTTGTAGTTAACTTGAAGTCAGATATTATTGTACCACCTCCTGCTTTAGACTTTTTGTTCAACATTACTGGGTTGTTCTGGGTTTCCTCTAGTCTATGCAACAAATAGTGCTGGGAAAATTTGCTCTCTATTTGCAGAAGATTAAAGACCTATATCTTTTACCACTCACTAAACAATGAACCAAAAATTTAAACATTAAATCAGGAATGATGAACCTACTGGAAAACAAAATAGATAAAACACTCAAGGTCATGAGTGTAGGCAAACAAACAAAAAGAAGTCAAAGAATAACAAATGGTGGCATGGCTGGGGTGGAAAAGGAACCTCCTACAACGTTGGAAGCAATGTAAACTACTACAGTCATGGAAATCAGTATGGAGTGCTTTCAAAGAACTAAAATTAGAAATTGCATTTCATTTTATTTCTTCCCCAAAGAGCTAAAGATAATAACATTACAGTGTTACAGTCACGTCAGTATATTTATAAGCAGCACAGTTCATAATAGCTAACCCAAGAAGAGCCTGCATGCTCTCCAGCAGATGAATGAGCAAAGAAAATGTAAGTAGCTGTACATAATGGAATGCTACTTGGAATCCACCATTGCTAAAGAAGGATAAATCTGAGACACTTGTAAGAAAATTGATGCACCTGGAAAGTATAATGTTGAGTGAAAAACATCAGGGGCACAAGCTTGTATCCCAAATGTTATCTGTCATTTGAATAAGGCAAAGTGCAAGCAAAGAGTGACATATAGGAGTAGAAAGAAACAAGGAGATAAATCTTTTGCAAATGGGAAGCGGTCTAGGGACCAAAAAGGTGAGGGGAATTAGGGGATGTAAAAAGATTCGAACTATGTCATATACGTGTACCAAATACCAACAAGGAATATAAATATTATGTCATAGACATGAACTAAATGACAATAATAATGAAGATGGTGAAGTGAGATTTAAAGATAGAAGGAGAGAGGTGAATGGGAAGGAAATAGAGATTGAAAAAGAATTAGGCTGTGTCATGTATATGCATCTACTTCCAAAATTGAATGTAAACCATGTGCTGCAAATATGTACTAATAAAAGAAGAGATTTTAAAATTAGAATTATTAGAGTATATACCTAGCAGAGCAATGGTGAGGTCAAATGGGACCTCCAATCCTAGCTTTCTGAGGAATCTCCAGATTGATTTCCACAGAGGTTGTATGAGTCTACATTCCCACCAACACTGGAGAAGGGTTCCTTCTTCTCCACAGCCTCACCAACATTTGTTGCTGGCTAAATCTGAAATAGCAGCCATTCTTTGTAGAGTGAGATGAAATCTCAGTGTTATTTTCATCTGCATCTCTTGAATGACCAGTGATGTTGAGCACTTCTTCATGTACTTCTTAGCTGCTCTTACTTCTTCCTCTGAAAAGTATCTATTCATTTCAGATGCCCATTTGTTTTTTTTTAAGGTTTTTTTGAGACAGGGTCTTGCTTTGTAGTTCAGGCTGGACCTGAGCTCAGCCTCCAACTCACATCACAGCAATCCTCCTGCCTCTGCCTCCTGAGTGCTGGGATTACAGGCGTGAGCCACCATGCCCGGCACTGTGTTATGTGGTACTGGTTGCTGCTGGGGTGAGTCTCCATGCCCAGTATTGTTATGTGGTTACCGGGGATTGAGTCCGGGTCCTTGCGCTTGCAAGACAGGCGCTGGAACTACTGAGCTACCTCCCCGGCCCAAGGGAGCTGCTAGATGCCCATTTTTGAATTGGGTCTTTAATTGAATTGAGTGGGCTGATTTTTTTAAGCTCCTTATGTATTCAGGATAGTAGCCCTTTGTCTGAGAAATAACTGGTAAAGGTGCTTTCCTATGTTGTTGGTTGCCTTTTCACTCTGTTGGTGGTTTTCTTTGCTGTGCAGAAGCTTTTTAATAGAATGAAATCCCATTGGTTGATTTCTTCTGCCAGTTCTCAAGGTATAGAGGTTTTGTTTAGGAAGTCTTTCCCTAAACCAGTGTCTTCAAGAGTTTTACCTAACATGTTTTGCAGCAGGTTTAGTGTGTCTGTTTTAATATTTAGGTCTCTAATCCACTTTGATTTTAACTTGGCCATTGCTCTGCTATGTATATACACCAAAGAATTAAAAGATCCGTATCACAGCGCCATATGTGCACCCATGTTCATAGCTGCTCAGTTTGTGATTGCTAAATCTTGGAAACAACCAAAATGTCAATCAACTGGAGACTGAACAAAGAAGATATGGTTCTTTTATAGAATGGAATATTATTCTGCATTAAAAATGATAAGATTGAATCATTCATACTCAAATGGATGTACCTTCAAGACATCCTCCTAAGTGAAATAAATAGGTCACAGATGTGTAAATATCATATTTTTTCTCTGGTATGAGAAAATGAAGATGTAAATGAGTTCCAGTATATAGTTGATATTGTGAGATAGAAAATATTTAAAAGGAAAGAGGGCATAGGGGTAAATAAAGAGGGGAAAAAGAATGTGATAGTAATAAAAAAAGGAAACAAAGCTTATGTAAATAAGGGGTGGAGGTTTTAGGGTGGGTGGGAGAATGGGAAAAGATGAGAATCTTTCATATTCTGTCATATTCTGGTACAAACTCTCAATGTTGAATGTGATGGTGATGACGTGTATTCATAATGTACCAATAAAGATTTGAATTAAAAAAAGAAATCATTAGAATTCTTAACATGAGGCCTGCAGATCAAAAGAACTTGCAAATAGAATGCAGGACTCCATGAATTTAAAAATGACAGCTTTATTTTCAGTAGCTCTCACAGAATTTTTACATTTTTTTCCATACTTAGACTCTGTCAGCAGTTAAGAATCACAAATATTTTAATATCTCAAAATAGTTGTAGGTATATTAAAATATTTCTGTTTATTGCTTCATGAATTCATGGTAGTCATTAGATTTGTTGCTGTATCTTATCATTTAGCATGTTAAGGAAACCTTACGTTATATCTAGCACCCATCTTTTAAAAATACTGTAGTTTCAATAAAATAATTTTTCATTTTTAATCTTAGATATTTTACTTAAAAAATCTGTTAAGAATCCCAAGCCCAAGCTCAGTTTCTCTCACTTTTCATAACTTTCAGGTCTCCTTTCTATGAAATGTGTAAAGGTGAACAACAGAAGTTTCTCCGTCTTGCCCTCCACTCTGATAAGTAATAATAGAGCACATGGAATAAGTTTACACATGTAATGTATAGGCTTTGCAGTCATTTAATTCAGTGCAAGCGTACATATTTAGTGTACATGTAACATACAATAGCACACAAACAGTTCTTTTTAATAAGACCATGTGATGATTCTTTGCTTTGGTTTTTGCTCTTAAAGTCTCTTCTTGTTGAGGAAAAAGTGCTTTCATTATTGTTACGATGATGAGATCTCACAAAATATATTTCTTTAGCTTCTCTCAGTTAGCAAGAAGTGATGAATATCCTCAAAGCAAACAGATCTCAGGCATTCTTTTAAATAGCCAGGTAATATCTCATTGGTACTCAGTGCTTCCTCATTGATTTGATTATTTGACTTTGTAAAAGTTCAAATCTTGCTGCACTAGTATAATTTTCTGTCTCATTGGCCTTCAGACTTGGCTCAGTGTAATTAATTCTTTCTTACATGGTCTGTCAGCTATTATTTATTATTATTATTATTATTATTATTATTATTATTATTATTATTTAGTTTTTTTGAGACAGGGTCTCGCTTTGTGGTTCAGGCTGGCCCTAAGCTCAGCCTCAAACTCACACCACAGCAATCCTCCTGCCTCTGCCTCCTGAGTGCTGGGATTACAAGCGTAAGCCACCATGCCCAGCACTGTGGTATGTGGTACTGGTTGCTGCTGGGCGTGAGTCTCCATGCCCAGGATTGTATGTGGTTACCAGGGGACTGAACCCGGGTCCTTGCACTTGCAAGACAGGCGTCGGAACCACAGAGCTAAATCCGTGGCCCGCTTTCATTATTTTGGATCGCTATGAGACACTAGATTTCAGATACTCAGATTGGTTTCAACTTTTCCCTTGCAAAAACTGCTGCAGTGAATCTGATTCTTTCCTCAGATGACAACTTATCCTCTGATGCCATTGGCTTGAGTGTCTTAGCAGCTGTCCAGGGTCCGTCCCTGAGGAAACTGAGATGAGCTGGATATGGTGCATGAGCACTTATATTTGAGCTTCTTTTCCTGTGGGCTCTTAAGAAATCTGTGTGTCTGGAAGTGAGATAGTCCGGGCCTCTGCAATGCTCACTCAGGATAATGAGAGATCCAGGTGCTCCACTAACCTCAAAGCATCAATCGTGTTTCAAATCATGCTTTTACGATGCTGAGATCTCACAAAATATATTTCTTTAGCTTCTCTCAGTTAGCAAGAAGTGATGAATATCCTCAAAGCAAACAGATCTCAGGCGTTCTTTTAAATAGCCAGGTAATATCTCATTGGTACTCAGTGCTTCCTCATTGATTTGATTATTTGACTTTGTAAAAGTTCAAATCTTGCTGCACTAGTATAATTTTCTGTCTCATTGGCCCTCAGACTTGGCTCAGTGTAATGAATTCTTTCTTACATGGTCTGTCAGCTATGATATTCTTGTGGTTATAAACAACATAGATGTATTCCTAGCAGAGCCAGAAGCTGTCTAAAATCAAGGTGCTGGCAGATGGGATCTTATGAAGGCCCACTTCCTGACTTACAGGTGGCCTAATGAGCTCCCAAGGGCCTCTTTCATAAGAGTACTAATCTCTTTCTCAAAAGTTTTACACCATGACTCAAACACCTCCTGAAGACCTTGCTCCTTGATACCATCACCCAGGAGATTAAGACCACAGAAGGCGGATTTCTGGGGTCACTATCACTCAGACTATAACAATGTCTTGCACTGCTGTCCTTTGATACCTGCAGGGTGCTGGTTCCAGGATTTAGTCCTGACCCTCACAGATTCCAAAATCTGCACATGCTCAGTCTTTCTATCAAATGATACAGTATTTGCATATAATTTATGTAACCTTCCTATAGACTGTAAATGATATCTAGATTATTTTTTTTGCCTAAAGTAGCAATGTAAATGATGCATCAGTAGTTGTTATTGTGTGCTGTTCAGTATATGCACTGAATGTATTTGGTACTTTTTTTCTCCAGAATATTTTTCTACCAGTAGTTTGTTCAATCTGCAGAACAACAGGGTTGATGGTATTTCTAGGACACACACATTTGTAGTGTGTTAGCTCCCCTCACTTGATATTCCAGGAACTCTCAGAAGAGGGGAACATAGGTCAGGAGACCGTCCCAGACTCATTCAGCAGAGACCCTGCACCTTGCTCCCAGCCTCAGCTTTCCTCAGAGCCAGCAAGGCCTCTCCGTGGGGACAGCAAACCCTTGCTGCACAACAGAATCCTTGCTCTGGATCAGCTCCAAGATGACAGCTTATCCACATGTGGTGGTGTACACTTGTACTGCAAGCACCAAAGGAGGCAGAAGCAGGAGGATTACAGATTCAAGTGCAGCCTGACTTAGTGACACTTTGCCTCAATACAAAAAAGTAATCATAATTAAAGAGGAGGTGGGGATGTGAGTTCAGTCCCAAGTTCCATAGGATACATAACTGGCAGCTCTCAGCAACTCTAAGGAAGTCACAGTGCAAGAACATGTGTGTGTGGCAAATAAGCATGGAATTCTGCCCCAGTTCAGAGCCAAAACTCACATTTTTTGATGTGTGTCTTAATTACTTTTCTCCTTGCTAAATGAAATAATCCAACACACAAAGTTAAAGCGGGGAAACTTTACGTTTATAAAGGCTTCAGGTCCCACAGCATAGCACATCACAGGGGAGAAACAGTTCATGGCAGGCAGAATGTACAAGACAGCGACCAGCAAAATACTGAGGCAGGAAGCGATGATATCATTCTTTTCCTGTCCGTTACAGCCTATTGAGGCCACACCCCTAAGGCACTAACACCCACCGGGAGCCTCCCATTATCCACACCCAGACTATTCCAGACCGGTCAGAGAACCGAGTTAGTCATCACACATCCTCCACCCTAGCATCACACGCTCCAGATTCAGCTACCTCTGAAGCCCTCCCCTGATGATCACAACAGGAGGCTTTGGAGGGACATAAGACCCAAGCCCTTACCATGCCAGGGGCCTGGAAGCTGTCTGTGGCATGGTCTGGAGTTCATGCAGCGTGTTGTGTTTGGCAGAAGAAAGCTTGGGTGATGAATCTGGGTTTGTCCATTGGAGGGCTCAGTGGTTCCAGCACTTGCCTTGCAAGTGCAAGGGCCTGGGTTCGATGCTGGCAACCACATACAACAATGCCGGGTATGGAGACTCACACCCACCGGCAATCAGAACCACATTCCACAGTGTCAGGCATGGTGGCTCATGCCCATAATCCTAGCATTTGGGAAGCAGAGGCAGGAGGGTTGCTGTGAGTTAAAAAAAAAGGTATAGAATGCTTTAGTGAGGAGAATTTTGTTTAAGATTATTTTATAGAAATCTAATCATTTAGAAGGTTGGTCAAAGAGGCCAATGATTTCATTATGCCACAAATTTTCAGTTCTGCTGCTGATATGGACCAGGAAAGGAGGCCTAGTGGCCTGTGTGTTGAGCATCTCACGGCAGACTGAGTGGGGACAAGTGAAATCTCTTTGGGACGCTTCCTGAAAGAGGTAAGTATTTAGGGCTAGACTTGAAGCAGTGAATGTGGAGGAGAAACGGGTTTCCTAGGTGTAGGCGAAAATGCATGGCTCGCTATGATTCTTTTTCTGTATTCTTTTTTTTTTTTTTTTTTTTTTGAGACAGGGTCTCGCTTTTGTAGTTCAGGCTGGCTCTGAGCTCAGCCTCAAACTCACATCACAGCAATCCTCCTGCCTCTGCTTTCCGAGTGCTGGGATTACAGGCGTGAGCCACCACACCTGGCACTGCGGTATGTGGTACTGATTGCTGGTGGGTGTGACTCACCATACCTGAATTTATTGTATGTGGTTACCAGGGATTGAACCTGGAACCTTGTGCTTGCAAGGCAGGTGCTAGAATCACTGAGCTAAATCCTGGCCCTCGATGAACTTTAGATTATTTCTAATCATCAGCTGTTGTAAACTGTGATGCAGAGTATTCTATACCTTTGGTCACAGGGATGACCTTATTTGCAAAATAAGTTCCCGGAGTGAGCATAATTTCACTGAGACAGCTAGTACAATGTTGCTCTCCAAAATATATCTTGGCTACTTATTCTCTCTCCAGCATTTGTTGAGAATGTCTATTTCCCTATGTCTTAATTACATTTGGGGGGCTATTTATTTATTTTGGCTATGTTAAGCCAGGCTGACCTTGAGCTCACATGTAGCCCCAGCTGGGTTCTAAGTCATGGCAACCCTCCTGCCTCAGCTACACGTGGCTATTTAGAAAAACATTCACTGGTACACTTTAGATGTAAGTACTGACAACATTCATTATAGGGAATTTGTACCAGTAAGTGGCATATCTTGCTTCTTTTTTTCCACATTCTCCCCCTTATGTACAAAACCTTTGTTTATTTTTTCTTTGATTTACTCTCTTCTTTCTTTGTTTAGTTAACACCATGGATTACCAAACTTTTTGTACTTTGTCAACCTATATAGTAAAGATTTTCACAAACTTTAACTTGCTTTCCTTTTTTTCTTCTCTCTGTTATTTTATATTGTGCTTGAGATTGAATCCATCGCTCTATGACTGAGCTCTATATCCACAGTCGTTTTCCTTATCTTCCCCAAGTTTTTGTAAATCATCTCTCTCTCCTTTCTTTCACTCACCTCTCTCTGATATATTTATTTTTGCTCATTAAAAATTGGGCTACTGGCTTTTTACCTGTGGTTCAATAGTCCTATATTGTATTAATCCTTTTATGTTTTAGTTCTTTGTACATAACCCGTCTTTCAAAGTTCTAAGTTCCATCTTTTCACTTGTATTTTGACAATATTTTATTATTTTTATAAGAGCTAAAACATTAAATGTTCATGCAGTCAACATTATCAATATCTTTGTTGATGACTTTTTAATTTTCAGTGGGAAAAATTTTATCCTCTCCCAAGATGATATACAAAGATTGCTTTTTTTCCCCCTTGTTTTTATAGTTTCTCTTTTAAAAATATGTTTTCACCTGTATTTTTATTAAGGTATTTTTGTGATATGTCATGGCTACATTCACTGGAGAATTGATACATTTACTCCTGTATATCATATCTTTTTCTTTTTCTTTTTCTTTTTTTGAGACAGGGTCTCGCTTTGTGGTTCAGGCTGGCCCTGAGCTCAGCCTCAAACTCACATCACAGCAATCCTCCTGTCTCTGCCTCCTGAGTGCTGGGATTACAGGCGTGAGCCACCACCCCTGGCACTGTGGTATGTGGTACTGGTTGCTGCTGGGCGTGAGTCTCCACGCCCAGTATGGTATGTGGATACAGGGGATCGAACCCAGACCCTTGCACTTGCAAGACAGGCGCCAGAACCACTGAGCTAACTCCCGGGCCCTCTTTTTCTTTTTTTTGAGACAGGGTCTTGCTTTGTAGTTCAGGCTGGCCCTGTGCTCACTACATAGTCCAGGCAAGCCTTGAACTCACAGAAATCCTCCTGCCTCTGTCTCCTGAGTGCTGAGATCACAGGTGTGAGCCAGCACACCCGGCACTGTGGTATGTGGTTCTGATGACTGGTGGCCTGAGTCACTGTACCCGGCACTGTTGTATGTGATTACTGGGATCAAACCCAGGCCCTTGCAGTTGCAAGACAAGTGCCAGACCACTGAGCTAACTCCCCGGCCCCTGTATAACACTCTTGACCATTTTCAGTCTTTTTCCTTTGCTCCCCCCTTCCCTCTCTGTTTGCCACCCTGTTTTCTAGCTCTTCCTCTTTATTTATATCTTTTGGTTTCTTATAGGAGAATCATGTGACATTTAATTTTCTGTGTCGGATCTATTTCATCCACCATTATGGTCTCACACACTATCCGTTTGCTTGCAAATGACGTGATTGACTGTTTTTTTTTCTGGTGAACTAGTTTGTCCCACAATATTTATTGAATTATCTATCTGTTCTAAATGATTTGAAATATGCTTTCTGCATTACATTATTCTGTAATTTCTATTTTTGAGACTTTCTATTTGGGTTCATTGATGAGTCTTTTCTGTACTAGATTCAAACTGTTTTCATTAATGTACCTTTAAATCTCTTTTAATATCTGGTAAAAAAAAAAAGGAGGGGCCTCACTGAAGTGGTTCTTTCCTGGTTGTCACTGAAGTTTTGTCAAGAATGAAAGCTAATTTTAGACAGTAAAATTGTCCTGTTTTCTCTTATGTGGCAAGAAAGGTTCCTCTGTTCGCAAACTCCTAAGGGAGTGATTACTGGAGTAGAAACTAGCTGTATTTCTTATGTGCTACTGATGCTGTGGCCCTACCTGAGCCTCATAGGTTGAAATAATGCTGATTTCCTCTAATAGGGGAGATATAAGGAACCAGGACTTGAATATGCTAGTTGATGTAGCAGTCAGAAGAGAAACCATTTCCAGTTTTTTAAAAAAATGGAAATGCAAATGAGAAAAAAAATCTACCCTTGGCATAGGCTTGCTGCCCACGATCCCATGAAATATTTAATGGAATTTGAACCTTAGGAAGCATAGGTAAGCTGTGGGGCAGATCCTGACCTGAACGTGTAGAGATGTGGCTCTGTGCTCTGGGCTCTGTCCCCTTCACTGGGGCCTCCCGAAGTCCCCGCACGCTGATTCAGTGGGAGGCTGGTATGAAGTTAATGTTGGGAGTGGGTGAGGTGTAGGAAGCAAAAACAGATATTTAGACATTTTTTTCCTCTCTGGTTCTTTCTCAGATAATATTCCTGGCTCCCATGGGAACAGTCCCCCATTGTGCACCCTGGCAGGGGCAGCTTGTGAGCCTGCCCTCTGAGGCCTGCTGGGAGATTATCTTTGAGGGGGAAGCACTAACTTTCTCAGAGGCAGTTACCAGATAGCCCAAACTCTCTTGACCCTGACCTGTGACCTGGGAGCTTGCGTGGTCTGTGGGGGGCCCTGGACCCCTACTCCGAGCATCTGCTGTTGCAGAATTCCTCAGAATTTGGGTGGTAAAGGGCCCAGAGCTTGGGGCTCATGGGCCCAGGAGTGCCCAGCTCAGCATCACACAGTCTGGTAGACAGAAATCAGAACTCTCTTTCCATCTTATAGATTGTGCCGATGTGCATCACCGATGAAGAGCAGGGGAGGAGATCGGAGCACGCTGCACTGAGTGAGTGAAGTCGAATCCTGTGCAGTTGAGCAGGAAAGTACCTACCTTCAGCCCACCCACAGGTCAGGGTGAGCCACAGGTCCCAGGGTTTTTCAGGGCAAAATATATCCATGAGTGTCCAATGGGAGTGGTGCTGGAGCCATGCCTGCCGCAGCATTCCTACCCCAAGTTGACAGCTTCGCCATCTGAAGCGACCCTGCCATGTCCCCTCAGTCAGTCTGAACTTTTCTTATGTCCTTCTCTGTTGCAGCCCTTTGCATGTACTGTTGTCTCCCTGGACTTCTCTACTCTGTCATCCTCCAGCGGGGCGGGAAAGGCAGGGGCAAAGGATGAAGGTGCTGCATTCTTTTCCCGAGCAGACCACAGGCCACCCAAGGTTCTTAGCTCCAGCCACACGCAGCCCACCAGGGTGGGCTCCTCTCAGCAGGCAGGTGGACATCTGTCCCCTCCTAGCTGATGAGGAGATACTTGCTTATAGCAGTGAGGACAGCTGTGGCTGTGTTCGTTCACTGAGTGCTCGTGATGTGCTCGTTCACTGAGTGCTCGTGATGTGCCAGGTGCTGCTGTAGACTAACAGTGTCCACCCTTTTGAGCACAAGAGACCAAGTGACTTGAAGATAATTTTCCTATGAATGGATCAAAGGAGTGTTCAGCCTAAATTCCTCAAATCTGCACTTTGCAGTAGGATTCACTCTGCTTGGGAAGGGTCTGTGACACAGGGGTCGGGGACCCTTGTTTTAGACCCTAGATATATATTATTTATTTAGTCCTCACAGACCTGTGGGTCTATTTTTACTGTCCCTATCTTAGTATTTGGGGAGCCTCAAGGGGGGCCTTGCTCTTAATGAAATCCCAATAAATTCTGTTGGTCTGGCAACAGCATTTATAGCTCTTATAAAACCCAACAACTCTTGTCCTGGCTCCTAAAACCAACCATGCACATCTATTTTTGCTCCTGCACACAGGGACAATGCAATGACATCTTAAAACTGGCCACATTGTGAGTATTTACACACCAGAAATTGGAAAAAAAATTGCAAATCAGACATTCCCTTTTCTCTTTTCTTTCTCCCGCAGAGCTCACCTCTTCACCATGAGTACTAATGTGTAACCCTTAGTGGCGCAGAAACACACTTAGACTTGGCCTCTACTCAAAGCAGCCTAATAAGAAAGGGGACCCTCTTCAATGTTCCAAGTTTAGAAACATGTCTCTCTTTGTGTCTTGCTGTTACCACACTGATAATAAAATCCAGTCTGGGCAGAGTTGTACTCTAATAGCTTTAACTGCAAGGATCCTTAGAGGGGACCTATGGCCTATAGCTAAAGGCTTAGAGATCCAACCTTCCACCTGGAAAGCTATGTGTAGCTGGCTATCCCTGGGGAACAGGAGTTGACTGAGCCCTCCAACAGCATGTCTGTGAGTGGGTCCTTGCAAATGCTGACCGATAATTAGGTGAAGGGAAATATGAAAACAGAAGTTCAGACCAACTCCAGGAGAGGCTGAGGAAGAAGAGTGTGCAGGGCAGAAGGAATCAGGATGGGCCAATGTGTGGTTTCTTGGACTCAGGTTCTGGTTCCTTGTGAAACTTCCTGCAGAAACTCAGGAAAGTCACTTGGAACTTCTATTCTTTTCCATAAATAAAGGGTGACTTGACCTATAAAAACCTCCATTTGGTTTACCATTAGTATAAACAAATTCCATATTCAACAGAATGCTCTGCAGAGTAGAACACACTGCCTCATTACAGCACCATGATTTTCCTGATGTATTTTCATTTTAGCATAAAACAAAGATGTTTGCTGTAAGAGAAAAAAGCCGACTTCCATTTGCATAATATGGAAAAGAAGAAGTGAGTGGTGTGTTTTCCATCAAATGTTTATGTGAGACATTTATTTATTTATTTACAGCACTGGGGTGGGGTCTGGGGTTTTGTGCATTCTAAGCTAGCACTCTACCACTGAGTAATACTCCAGCCAAGACTTGCAATTATTAACTCTGAATTCTGTGCTGCCTCTATGTCTTACACATCCTTCTTATATTTGTTTGAAATTACAAATTAATCAGAATAAACCCAGTCTAACATATACTCACTGGAAACTTTCTTTTTTAGTACCAGGGATTGAACTCAGGACTGTGCTTGCAAGGCAGGGGTGGCACCACAGAGCTCAAAGCCTGGCCCCCTCTGGAAACTTTTTACATGCTTCCCAGACTCTGTAAGTGGAAGAGTCTACATTTGACCTCATGTCATGGGTCATAATCAAAACACAGGTGCACCAAAAATATTGTAGAAAATTATTGCCAGGCTATGAGTTGTAGATGAAACGTACAAGAATTTTATGTTAGATTTAGGTCCCATCACCAAAATATCTCTATACTTATCCTAACCCCTCTCCCTATTTCTGTCTCTGTGTATCTCTGGTCCAAAGTCCAAAAACAAAAAAAACCCCCTGAAATCTAAAACCATTTTGGTTTCCAGCATTTCAGATAAGGGATATTCAATCTGTCTGTACTGATGACCACTTTTCCAGTGCTCTAGAGGTGATAAGACATTTGAGGATAGGGCTCGAACTGCATTCATTTCTGCATTCAACAAAAATTCACTGTGACCTATTATGTGCTTTAAGTGAGATCAGAGGATGAAACAAGTTTCTTTGTTAGGGACTTGATAGAGGGAGAGTGGCAGGGAGGAGGCTAGTGGAAAGTAGCAGCAGGCAGGCCCTGCTTGTTAATCACTACTGAAGAGCAGACTGACATTACCATGGACACTGAAAAAGAAGGGTTCATAGGGACAGAGAAGTTGACAGACACAGGCAAAGCTAAAGATGGCAGTGACATCAATTATAACTTCACAGAGAGAATCTCAGTCCTTATGCTTAGTCCTTATACTATATGATCTGAAAGTTGATGCATTTGGAATAGTAGAAGGAGACCCTTGAAGATGGGACCAATAAAAAGATATGAGATTATAACTCTTCAAAGCAAGGGGAACAACATAGCTAAAGCAAGCACAATGTGCTGTGTGTGGTGGTGCACACCTGTGATTCCAGCTACTCAGGAGCTTAAGGCAGAAGGACTGCAACTGTGAGACCACTCTGGACAATTTAGCATGGCCTGTCCTACAATAAAATATAAAAGGGCTGAGGATGTTGCTCAGTGGTAAAGTGATGGCCTAGCAGGTGTGAGGTCCTGGGTTCAATCTCTATTACTGAAAAAAAAAAAAAAAGAAAGAAAGAAACACAAGCAAACACAATATACCTCAAAGCTGAGTTGAGCTGAGTAATAAGGCATAGCCAAGCCCCTGTATCAGTTTAGTTTATCACAGGCCTCACAGAAGAGGGGCCTGGCCTGTCAAGGGCACTGTGTGCTTTTCTTTGACCCTCAGGTTGAGCTGCCTTGGAACATGCTGTGTCCCCAGAGCCGTGTGCATTCAAAGTGAGCGCTGGCAGCTGGACGCTTGGTCACACCACTTGCGACGCAATCTGAGGCTCTGGAATCCTCGTGCTCGGTGTCCTGGACATGCCGAGCAAGCCAGACACACAGAGGACATCATTCCTCAGCTTTCACACTTCCAAAAGCTGGCAGCAGGCTCTAAAAACCAGACACTTTTCAGTGGGTGCCCAGTAGTCCAAACAACCTCAAACATGGTAGTTGGCATCCTGTCTTTCGAGCAATCAAAAGAACTATTTGGAAGTTGTATTTTAAAGGAACTTATCAGCATCAGACCAGTGCTGGGTTTAATGGCTATAAAGTTGCTTCTAAAGTTGAAATTATATCCTTCTGCAAGAGTGCACTGGTGACAGCTAGGGGTATTTATAGACCACATATCCATACAGAGGCATGTAATGAAGAGAATGTGAAGTCGTCATGTGGTCCAGAAGGCTCCCTTGGTTTTCCAACTGAAGTCTTGCTCCTTGGCACTACAGCAGCATGCCTTTACCATGGCCCTCTTCGTACCACATTCAGTTATCTCCACCAAGAGTCTCCCTCCCTCCTTAACCTGGGCCCTCTCAAGGGCAAAGATGACACTTGTCTTTGCTTTGTACCTCTTGTTTGCATTATGTTTTGATTACTAGTTGTGTCCCATCAGCATTTGGGTCACAGAGTTAAATCAGGCCATAAAGCAGCCATGTCTCTCTTTCCAGTCACTTGGCTTTCTGCCCCCTGTGCCCAGCCATGTAAGAACTTGAGACTTTCAAGATAGGAACGTCAGGAAAATGATCCCATAGCCCATTTTCTTGGGACTCAGGATGCCAAGGATGTGCAGCATCTGGAAGATATGCAGCCTGAAGGCCTGGATATTCTTTTCCCAGAGAGTGGTTTCTTATGAAGACAGGCAGATCTATAGAATATATGGGTCTTTGTGGCTTCATTGGGGAAGAACCAGTTGTCTTATTTGGCTATATCTTGAAATGCTGATTTGCTCCCTGCCAGGGGTTGGTAAGCCTCAGATTACTTCTTGCTTTTGACTGCTGGTGCATCTTCTTTGAAGAGACCTGTCCCCAAATTAAAGTGCATTCCCCATGGTGTTGAAGATAGTGTTTCTCATGAGGAATGAACTTTAGGGCTCTGTGTCTTGATTCATGCATCAGTAATGACCCTGGAAGAAAACCATAGAAAACAGAATATAGTATTTATTCATCTGCTTTCTTTATTTGTAGGTTCCACATCCATAGATTCAACCAACTTCAGAGGGAAAATATTGTTTTAAAATTGTTCTTGGGCTAAAAATGCATAGACTTTCCCCTTACAATATAGTGCAACACTTATCTAGCTAGCATTTACAATGTTATTAGATATAAGTGGTCTAGAGATAATTTCAAATCCATAGAGGACATATCTAGGTTTTAGGCAAATCCTACACCTTTTTGTATGAAGGTCATGAAAATATGTGAATTTTTGTATCCTTGGAATTCTGGAACAAATCTTCAACAGATGCTGAAGGAAGATTGTATACTGATTTTCTATGCATGAAGAACTCCTTAGCTAGGCCGGCAACATGTATGCTTCTGTGTATGTGTACATGTATACATTTACTTTTTGTAATCATGCAGCCCTTTATTTCCAGTGAAATCCTTTGTGAAAGCCTATTGTATCAAACAAATGAGACAGCTATGGTTGGAGCTATGAGTGTGGAGATTGGAGAGATGCAGGGGTTGGGGTGTATAGAAAAGGGGGTCTGGCTGCTTGTCCATTTTTTTCCCCTTTAAGGTTACAGGAGCCTGTGAATGAAATCCAACCATATCTGTGAGCTCAGATAATTAGTAATATTAAGAAATTATAATAATATTATTATAATATAATAATATTAAGAAGCCTTAACATTATGAGTTATTATAATCGAGCATATTTTCAAAAATGTAACTTACTATTTTCATGCACCATAATCTTCCCGGTATTCTAGTTCAGTAATTTGGGTACTAAATCACCACATCTATATGACCAGAGATGTGAGCTCATTCTTGACTGTTCAAGAAGAATGGAAGAAAGCTTTCAAGGCAAGTGTATCTCCACAAATCCCCTAAGGAAGAAAGTCACAACATGTGTTTGTCTCTGTGCATTTTGGGAAGTGACAGAAAGCATCTGGTGACTCACTCGAGGGTCCCCAGAGAAGAGGCTTCATTTGGTGCATATGCAAACACAGGAGAAGTTCAGTTTCCAGGAGGAGGATTAAATGCACCTCCATTCCCACTGAATGTACCAGAGAAACTTCTAGAACACAACTCTATAGTGGCTGAAAACAGGTAAAGGAAATGTTATCAAGCTCAAGTACTGAGGAATTCCTATGAAACTATGAGGACAGGAAGGACTGGCAAGCTTTAGAATGCACATGTGTGAAGAGAAAGGGGAAGAACACCCCAAGGCGAGGCCACAGGAACCAAGAGTGATTATAGCCAAGGAGCTGTCAGTGATTTTCATGGGCAGAATTGGGTCTTCCTGGCTTCCCAGATTTCTTTGGATGGAGTGTGAAATGTGAGCAATCCTATTTGAAGATGGATGATTCAAGGAAGTAACCAAAGGGGTCCTAACCCAATACAATTCACAATATAAAAAGAGGGTGTTTTGGTAGATGGCAGATGTACATGGAGAATACCATGTGGACGTGAAGTCAGACACTTAGAAATCAAGAAGGCCACGGAAGAGATTCTTTCCTCACAGTTCTTAGAATCAACTCTGCCACCACATCGAGCTTGGATTTCCAGGCTCCATGAGATGGTAAACTCCTGTTGTTGAAGCCATCCAGGGCTTATGGTGTGTTGCAGTGGTCCTAAGAACCAGTGACATGGAAATACTAATCCTGAAGCTCATGATGGCAGTGGAACACCCCAGCGGGGAACATTCCAGCCACCACTACTGGCCAGCAAAGACCAATTGAGCTATTTCCATGTCCAAGGGGCTCCACCTTACCTCATCAACTGGAGAGATTTTCAGTCATGCACAAGAGGACTCCTCATCTGGCCAGATTTAAGCCTCCTCGCTTTAGCCATAGATCTTCTGTCTCTGCCAGAACAGTCCAAAGACACACAACCCTGAGCCCCAAACCTTAGAGCACTCATTACTAAAGGTCCTGAGGGGAGGCAGATTATGTGTGGTGTCACAGAACTCTTGATTCATGAGGCCTCTCTTTTCTCCTGCAACCTGGTCCTATTGGCCCTACAGAATAGTAGCTGCTCTAAAATTTGGCTGTCTATCTGTCTGTCTGTCTGTCTGTCTGTCATCTATCAACCAAGTTCTAGTCTTCTAAAGCACAGTGGGATGCCTATAGCTCACAATCACGTATGATATATTTTTTTGTTTTTTTTGTTTTTTAAGGTTTTTTTTTTTTTTTTAAGACAGGGTCTCGCTTTGTGGTTCAGGCTGGCCCTGAGCTCAGCCTCAAACTCACATCACAGCAATCCTCCTGCCTCTGCCTCCCGAGTGTTGGGATTACAGGCGTGAGCCACCACGCCCGGCACTGGTATGTGGTATTGGTTGCCACTAGGGTGAGTCTCCACACCTAGTATTGTTATGTGGTTACCGGGGATTGAACCCGGGTCCTTGCGCTTGCAAGACAGGCGCCGGAACCACTGAGCTATATCCCCGGCCCCCACGTATGATATATTTTGTGAAGCACTAAGAAAGAGTAGTTCAGAGTCCAGACATAAGGAAATGATAACAAGATGATATGTTAATTACCTTGATTTCATTAGTATACACTATATACATTGTATATTGAAATATTACGCTATATTCTATAAATATAATCATTGCATGTTAATTAAAAAGGAAACTATAAAATTTAGAAATAAAAACATACATTTTAAAATTCCAGTTCTACAGGAAAAAGATAAATCTTACTTTTTCTATTTTCAAGCCTAAAAATATTCCTGCAAAGACTACAATCTTGGAACACTTTGAGCTCCCCAAACTAGCATGTATAAACCTCATATGGCTACCAAATCTACTATGATCCTCCTTCTTTTCTGAATTTTTATTAGTACACGTGTGCAGTACATAATGGTTGCATTCACTCTGAGGAGTTGGTACACGACTTAAAATGTCATTTCTTTTTACACCCCATCTCCCTTGCTTCTCCCCCTCTGTTTCTTGGTCCCTTGTCTATTTGCAAAACGTCTTTTATTTTGCTTTTCAATTTACTTACACTTTGGATTTTTCATACAAGAGAAAGCTTATGTGTCTGATTTGTTTCACTCAAGATTATGGTCTCCAGGTACATCCATTTTCCAAAAAATGACTATAGCACAGTACTACTTCATTGTGAATAGATATAACACTTTCTTCATTCATTCATCTGTTGATAGACATATAGGACTCTCCCAAGATTTAGCTACTATAAACTGTGTTGCTATAAATGAAGCAATGTGCATACAAATGTGAGTACGCATGTATCATTGTAACTTGTAAGTGAAGATTCCTAGAAGGGAGAACAGCTGGGTTGAATGGAATTTGCAGTTTTAATTTTTTGAGGAGTCTCCATATTGATTTTCATAGGGTTGTACTGATTTACATGAAGCAGGGTTTCCTTCTCTGCACAACCTTGCCAGTACCTGTTGTTACTTTGTTTCTTGATGACAATTGTTCTGGAGTAGGATGAAATCTCAGTGTTGCTTTAATTTGCGTTGCTCTAATGATGAGAGATGTTGAACCTTTTTATATATTATGGGGTATTGATACTTTTCCTCTGAAAATTGCCTATTCATCCCACTTACTCATTTTTTGATTGGGTCTCTTATTTGGGAGGAAGTCTAAATATTTTGAGTTCTTTGCATATTCTAGATACTAGTCCTATGTTTGAGGAATAGATGGCAAAATATTTTCTTTTCTGAAGACAGTCTCTTCATTCTGTTGATTATTTCCTTTGCTGTGCAAGAGCTTTTAAATCTGACATAATTCCATTTGTTAATTATTTTTTAAAAATTTAAATCTTTATTGGTACATTATATGTTCACATCATGATCACATTCAACATTGAGAATTTGAACTAGTATATGATACAATTTAATTCTAATTTTTCCCATTACTTTGCCCACCCTACAATTCCTGCCTCCTATATACAAAAGCTTTGCTTCCTTTTTTTATTACCATCACAGTTTTCACCTTGTTACTTACTCCTACACCCCATTTCCCTTTAAATATTTTCTATTTCATGATATTTATTACACATTCTAATATTAATTTATATCTTAATTTTCTCATCTAAGGGAAAAGATATGATATTTATACATCTTTGACCTATTTATTTCATTTATGATTATATCCTCAAGGTACATCCATTTGAGTATAAATGACTCAGACTTATTCTTTATGGCAGAGTAATACTCCATTTTATAGAAAAAACACATCTTCTCTATCTAGTCTTCAGCTGATGGGCATTTGGGTTGTTTCCAAGATTTACAATCACAAACTGGGCTGCTATAAATATGTTTGCATATATGTCACTGTGATATGAATCTTTTAATTCTTTCATCTATATCCCTCGCAGGGGAATGATGGCAGGGTCAAATGGGACCTCTAATCATAGTTTTTTGAGGAATCTCCACACTGATCTCCACAATGGTTACACCAGTCTATGTTCCCACCAACAGTGGAGAAGGGTTTCTTTTTCTCCACAGCCTCGCCAGCATTTGTTGCTGGCTAATTCTCAAATAGCAGCCATTCTTTGTGGAATGAGATGAATCTCAGAGTTGTTTTCATCTGCATCTCTTGAATGACCAGTGATGTTAAGCGTTTCTTCATGTGCTTCTTAGCTACTTTTACTTTTGAAAAGTGTCTTTTCATTTCAGATGCCTATTTTTCAATTGGGTCTTTAAATTGGGTGGGGGGGGCTGAATCTTTTAAGCTCTTTATATATTCTAGATAGTAGCCCTTTGTCTGAGAAAGAGCTGGTAAAGATTCTTTCCCCTATTTTTAGTCGTCGTTTCACTCTGCAGGTGGTTTCCTTTGCTGTGTAGAAGTTTTTTCCTTAGTTTTTTGAGACAGCATCTTGCTTTGTAGATCAGGCTGGTTCTGAACTCACTATGTATTCCAGACAAGCCTTGGACTAAGCAATCCTTCTGCCTCTGTCTCCCAAGTGCTGAGATTGTAGGCATGAGCTACCACACTCAACAGTGTGGTATGTAGTACTGATTGCTGGTGGGTGTGAGTCTCCACATCCAGCATTGTTGTATGGGATTACTGGGAATCGAACTAAGGATCTTGCACTTGCAAGGCAGGTGCCAGAACCACTGAGCTAAATCCCTGGCCCTGTGTAGAAGTTTTTTTTATTAAGATGAGGTCCCATTTATTGTTTTCTTCTGCTAGTTCTGGTACTTATAGAGGTTTTGTTTATAAAGTCTTTTCCTAAGCCAATGTCTCCAAGAGTTTTACCTAACCTGTTTTGCAGCAGGTTTAGTGTTTCTGTTTTAATACTTAGGTCTCTAATGCATTTTGATTTTAGTTTAGTGCACGGAGAAAGAGATAGGTCTAATTTTAGCCTTTGGCCAGTTAAAGCCCAGTTTTTCCAGCATCACTTGTTAAAGAGGCTGTATTTTCTCCATTGAGGGTGTTTGTCTCCTTTGTCATTTGTTAATTCTTAATGTTATATTTTGTGAATCTGGGGTTGTATTTACCTTGCTTACACCAGTATCTTCAAGAGTTTTACCTATCTTATTTTTTAGTAGGTTGAGTGTTTCTGTTTTAATATTTGCATCTTTGATCCATTTTGATTTTGGCTTTGTACCAGGTGAGAGATATAGATCTTGATTCAGTTTTCAGAATATAGATAGCTAGGTTTCCCAGCACCATTTGTTCGAAGGGCTGTCTTTCCTTCATTGTATGTTTTTGGTCCCTTTTCAAAGAGTCTATGTCTGAATGTGCCTGGGGATGCTTCTGCATGCTCTGTTTTGTTCCACCGATCCACCTGTCTGTTTCTGGGTGAGAATTATACTGTTTTTGTTGCTGTAGCTTTTTAATATAATTTGAAACTGTGGGCCTTGTTCTCTCAATACCAATGTTTCCCTAAAGGATTGTATTTCAATTTCACATATATATTCACTCTAGAAAAAATATACATAAAAGCTAACACAAACAAAAATTAATTTTACTTCTCAAGAAGTGTTGCTATCAATATGCTTATATGCGTTCAGATTTTATAAAAATACATTAATACTTATCTATCAATATACATTTACAAAAGTTGAGTAACAAATATTACAGTTTTTATGTGTTTACAAGAGTGGAATTCAGTGTAGGCCCTTCCGTCTTTCTGTGTCAGTACCCTTATGTACAGCAGGAAATTCAATAATGGTGTGGGTCCCTGGGGAGCAGTTGTGAGCCAATAGCCTTCTTAATGGTGACAGAAGAATGAGAATGATCTAGGTCTGTGGCTTTGTCACATCCCCACTTTTTAAGTGCTCATGAAATAAGTCTTGATTTCTTAAAGAGGTTGTCTAATTTATTTGGGATGAACTCTGCTTACTTTCTCACTGTGATTTTTGACCATGGGGAGTCCTGGGGGCCTCACTTGGGAAATGATATTTGATTGAAACTTTAGGGATCATTTTATAGACACCGGACATCTAGAAAATCTGGACAAACTTGAGGAACCACCCACAGTTTGGGGAACTTTTTTCGCCAAACTTTCTGGGATTTGTGCATCACCACACAAAAATTTCTCATGACTTCTATGAAACAAGAGGGGGAAACAGTGCTGTGTTTCATAAACCATTCAATTGTTTGGCCCCGCCAACAGTGGTGGAGGAGACATCACATACGGAGCAGAGTCATGTAGAGACAGTATCTGTACATTCTTTGTCGTGGTTGGAGATAGGGCCATGAAGCTCTTGTCTGGCACAGAATGGAGATGGCTACAGTGCTGCTTGGGAGTTGGCTGGTAGAGTCAGAGTGTATCTTAATAAATGCCTTAGTGGCTAAAAATTATGGCTGAGCTATCTGGTATTGTTAATATACATTCCAGGCAGTCGAAGGGCTTCTGGCCAGCCTATGTGAATTCAAGGGAGAAAAGCAGTCATCTTTTGGAATGTGCCATTATCAAAAAATGACTCTTGTTATTCTGTGCTCTCTTGTGATTGGATAAGGGAAAATATCTCCACCTAGTACAGTTCTCTCCTCCTCTCTAACTCGAGTCTCAAAGTTACTCACTGCGAACTGCAAAGTCTTCTGCTTTAGGTGACCAGTTTCTTGGGGTAGCAATAGCCCCAGCCCACCCCAATTAGGGAGTTCTTTCACATCAATTAGAAAATCTAGGCCTATTTCAGTTGTTTAATTGTGATGGCATATAAAGTAAAACCTCTTAGTTTGCACAGGAAAAACTGTGTAATCTTGGTGAGATGGTATTGAAACTATTAGCCCAAGTGTCAATCCCACCTCATCCATTAAGTCAGATCTCATTTCCTGGCACTGGAATCAGTCTTTGCTTTTCCCTTCGGGTGCAAGCTCAGATCCTCCGTGTAGACTTTCAGTTCTGTGAATCTCATGCTTACTAACATTTTTGATCAAGAATAACTATGTAATATAAGGTCAGGTCTGCCTTTGGGTAGCACAAGAGAACTTGTGCAGGGGATGCCATACTTAGAGTGAGGCATGGACAATAGGGCCAGTGTGGTCCATGACTTCTCAACACCCAGCAATGCCCTGACTTCTGCCTCCCTCAAGGTTTCTGAACTAGCTGGAGGTTTGGTCTCTTCTTACTTGCTCAATAGCTTGCTGGCTCTTTCTCCTTGAGCAGAGTGAACTGTAAAAGGGTGTCATTCTTTGCATATCAAAAGGCCCTGGTTAACACTAAAGTACATGGCATTGTTGTGGAACCATCATAAGAGTTAACCTGCAGAAACTTTTCATCTTCTTCAACTGATATACCATAGCCATTAAACACTAATGCCCTATTCCTCCTTCCCTCCAGACCCTGTGAATTTGGTTACCCCAGATAGCTCATAGAAGAGAAATCATGCAGTATTTGTCTTTCTACGAATGGTTCACCTCAGTCCAAATAATATCACTGAGGTTCCCATCTGTTGTAGCATGTGTCAGAATTTCCCTCTTTTCGTCTTAATAGTACCAGGGATCAAACCCAAAGATGCTCTACAACTGAGTCACATATCCACCCATTTTATTTTATTATTTTAAGATGAGATCTTTTTAAGTTGCCCAGACAGGACTCAAACTTGCAATCCTCCTGCCTCCAGCTCCCTTCAGTGCTAGAATTATAGGCATGTACCACCCTGGCTGGTCTTTAAATTTACATTCCTTTTAATGTTGAATAATATTCTCCTTTGAATGTATACACCATAATTGATCATCCAATCATTGATGAGCACTTAGGTTTCTCTTCCTATTGGCTGCAACAATAATGCCATTATGAAAATAAGTGTGTAATATGGCCCGAGCTTTGTAATAATTGTAGATTCTCATGTAAGAAACAATACAGATAAAGGTGTGTATATGTATGTGTGTGTGGATGTACATGATTGTATGCATGCATTTTAGTTCTACAGTCTTACCATGTGTGTGTTCATATCTCCACCACCAAAATCAAGGTATATCCTGAGATATATCCCTTGTATTGACAAGACCTCCATATGCAGCCCTACTTTTGCAGTTCTATTTCTAAGAGTAAGTAGCAATAAATAACAGCTGCCCTCTGAAGCTGTTTGGTTCCCAGATTTCTGGATGCCTCCAGTGTATCAACTGAAGGACCTGGGTCTAGGCAATGGCTCTTCAGTGCAGTTTTGGCCACGATTTCCAGTGTGGTGAATGAAGAATAGAATAGGGGTGGAAGACACTCATGCCCAATAGCACCTCCAGCCAGGGCTTATGTTTCAGATTCTTGTCCTGGTCACCAGCTAGCAGCAGGCTTCTGTCATCTGTCCCTCTATTGTTAGTCAAATCCCAGCCACTTTCATCTGGGATGGTGGTGGTGGGGGTAAACTTGCAAATGAAATGCTCCCATTGGAAGCATGATTTCTGATAGGACAGACTGTGAGTGGCTTATGTCATTTTCAATTTTAAAGTAGTCACATTAATGATAAAAAGAAATAGGTGAAATTAATTTTAATCCTACATTCTATTTAATCTAATATGCAACAAACTTTATCATTTCAATCCATGATTAATGTAATTATTTTGGGGTAGTGTTTACTTTATTTGAAAGCCATGACAGGAGCCTGATGGTGATTTGAGGGACTGACCCTCTCACGCTGTGACAATAATGACTTTTTGCCTTGGCATTAACCAACTGGAAAATCCCGGTGTGAGAATTCAGGGAGCCAGGTAGGTAGAGATTTGGGGACTTGGGCTTTTGGTGACTTTAAGAACCAAGTGGAAGCTTTCTCTTCTCACAGGGTATGTTCCACGTCTGGACAAGAAAAGACAGGTAAAACCCCCAACACAAACAGCTAGGTTTTAACTCTTACATATTTTTTCTGATCCTTTTCTCCATTTCACACTGGTAAAAGTGTGAAACACCATGAATCCAAGTTTGGCCATAAATGGAGAAGTGAAACAAAAACTCCTAGGACACACATAGAATCCTAAATAAATGCTCACACTTGGTCTTGGGGGTCTGTATATCACAAGAATCTTCAACTCCATCCACATACAGCGTATCTCCATGGATAATTACTCAATATGGTATCATACGTTCTATTTCCCATACTTCATCTTTGACATCTGGCATATGTTTAGTACTTACAACAAATCTCAACTTGGGCTAGCCACATTTCAAGGGTTCAGCAGCCCAAATGTATTGGTCAGAACAGTTCTAGAAAGAAATGCATAACCAACTCTGTGACCACGTGTTGTCTCAAGGGGATTGTTAACTTCATCAGTCTGAGCATTTGACTGGATGTATGCTAGGTGAGTTGCACCATAGGCCAGCTGGTGGAAGAGAACACATAACCTTGTTTTTGGTGAGAGTTTGTTACCCTGGGAGTCTACTGATTATTAGAATCCTTAATCAGTCTACCTACTTGGTAACCTTGACAAAAAAAACTTTTCCAGAAGGTCAGAGAAGAAATGCTTGGCCCTGAGATGCATATTAACATCTTTGGAGAAGAGATAAGCAAAATCAACTGGCAGCAGCTTTTAAGGAATTAAAATGGAATCCTAGATTACTGGAAAGAAGAGAAATTCTGTAACTTGGCACAGTTCTGGAAGTTGGTATAGTCCCTGGACCAAGGGACTTGGGAATTCCACATGGGTCTTCTGGGCTGATCTCACAAATCCTGCAGTGTGAGAGGTGGGTCCCTCTAACCCTCAGCACTTCTGTCCCAGCATTCCACCCAGGAGCTGGCACTGCTGCCCACAACCAGCCACCTCAAAAGATAGCTGGAATACCAGCAGCCCACAGGCAGCTTGTGTCAGCTAAAAGCACCCCAGACATGGGTGGTTGGATAAAAGGTTCTCTGTCTGTTGTACGCTAGGACAATGTCTACCACAGCCTACACTTTTATATGGAATGGTTCTCTATAGTTTCATGTTTCTCAGAGAAGTACAGATTTTCTGCAAAATGTGCAGCCTTGTGGGATTGCAATTGATAGCGTTCCTTGGGGAGGTCCTTCCTACCGCTATTCAGAGCCCACCTCCCACCCGGTCTGCTCATCCCAGCTAAGCCCAAGCAAGTGTGTAGTGTAATTTGATTCAGTGCACTGAAAGGTGTGAACAGAGTTTGTATATTTTGCACACCCCAGATTAAGTGTAATGAATGACTAAAGCTAATATTGTTTTTTATCTTTTTACTTTTTCCCATGGCTACTAGAAGTTTTAAAATTACATATGTGCCTTATATTGTATTTCTATCAGGCGATGCTTCTCCAGAGGATGACGTGTGCTGACATCAGCCTGGGAGTCACAGCTTCTAAATTCTGGGGTCATTTATGACACTAACAAACCCAGAAGGCACCATTGGGCCTCAGTTTTCTTGTATATAAAATAAGGGAGTTAAACTAGGTTAAATCAAGCTCCTGGCAAGCTTCAACTTTTCTGTTACCCAAATAACATGAGCAAACTAGAAAGGAACAAAGATTGGGCAAGGCCAGTCCATATTCCTGCAGAGAGAAGCCTTGTGTTCAAGCCGGCCTCTAAAAGGTTAAACTGTAGAACCCTGGCAAATGGACAGGGATGTGATTAGTCCACTCTTATTTATTCATTAGCCACCTCCCAGCTGAATTCCCTGAGGACTATTATGTCTTTGGAAAGCAGAGATCCTGAACCTCAGCCCAGTCCCATACCCAGGAGGTGGCATGGGCGGAGGAGTGGCCAGGCCTCAGAAACCGTTTTGGAAGCCAGCTTGCAAAGGCAGGACCTGCTTCTCAGAAATCAGTTTCAGGGCAAAAGCATTAACTGTCTCTTCCAGGAACACTCACAGAAAATCTTTTAAGAGCTGGACAGAGGAGTGACTGCATTGTTTATGTATGCAAACGTCGAAATAAATATTTCAGATAAGCAAAAGGAAGAGCTGCAGTCCCTCCCTGGCTTCTGACCCGCCAGCCTCCTCTGTGCCTCACAGAGTCCGCAGCTGCTTTCTCTCTTCCCTCTTCCTAATCCCAATCTTGTTTCTCCGAGTTTGCCAACATTCCCTTCTCTGCTACTCACTTCCTTACTCTGAAAAACTTCATTGGTCTCTCTCCTATTCTTTAGCAAATAACTATATTTATGTGTGGTGTGCAGAATGGCAATTTGACAATGTATGTAATGAATAATATTCAATTTAAAGTTTCTCTTTCTTTGGGAACAAGTCGAGTCTTAGTGTTGCTCTTTTCCCTCGTGCTTACCATTTCTGTGCCTCCTCTCTCCGGGCCTCCAGGTGACCTGCCATTCAATGGACACGTTCTGCCCATCTGCCGGCCCTGCCCCTGGCGTCCCTGTGCTGGGAGGTTCTTTCCTTCGCAGGCAGATCCTGCAAGTCACTGTGTTTGTGCATTTCTTATAGACACAGCACAGGATTCCTTCCCAGCAAAACCACGGCTGCCCATCCTGTGGCCATTGTCTCTGATCCGCTCTGTGCCTGCTTTAGCTTATATCATCCTTCCAGTCACCAGGCTAGGTGGTGACTCACGAACAAGTGGCAGATCAGGGAGGTTGGGTGCTGCCAACCCACTTTGATTCCACGCATTACCCACGCAGCTCCCTTCCTGCTCGGGGCCCAGCTCTCTCCTCTGTGTTCCTGTGATACAGGTGGGGTATGGTTCTTGTATTAATCTACTTGTGCAGCCAGAGGAAGTGCCAAGACTGGGTAGTTTAAGCAACAGAAATTCATTTTCTTATGGTTCTGGAGGCTGTATATCTGAGATCAACACTTTGGCAGGATTGGTTTGTTCTGAGGCACTCCTCTTGGCTTGTTAATGGCATATTTTCCCTGTGTCCTCACACGGTCTTCCCTCTGCATGACTGTGCCTCAAAATCCTTTTAGAGGGACTCCAGCCATGCTGGATTCCAGTTCACTCTAATGACCTTATTTTAACTTAATTATCACTATAAAGCTCGTGTCTCTAACCGAGTGGTACTCGGGCCAGGTCTTCACCATAGGAATTGTGGTAAAAATTCAGCTAGTAGCACTGGTCACAGTTAACTTTCTTTTTTAAAAACTGATTTTATTGGTACATTTTATATACACATCATGATCACAATCGACATTGAGAATTTATACTGGTACATGACATGACTTAATTCTCATATTTCCCATTCCCGTACCTACCCTACACCCCTTACCCCTATATACATAAGCTTTGTTTCCTTTTTTTAACTATCATATTTTTTCTTTCTCTTCTTTATTTATCCTAAACCCTTTTTTCATTTGAATATTTTCTTACTATTTTACAATATCCATCATACATTGAGTTTTAAAATATATGCTAGATATTGTGAAATAGTTAATTTTAAATTGTATTGAGTTAGGTAGGTGCCTATATCCTTTCCTAGCCCCCCCCCAAAAAAAACCTTGTCAGATTCAGCCTCAGGTTCTTCCCAAAGTTAAGTTTAACTCAGCACTTTAAAGGTGACTCTCATTTCTGAGCGTTTAGACCCTGTGGGCCAAGATAACCAGGTGGTTGTCCATATACCAGGAGAGGGTGGGTGACATCTCCTTGCTTACCTGTCTGTGACTGGACAGAGGAACAGTAGAGAGTGGGTTTTTGCAGACACAGCAGTTACGTGCTCTGATGACAGCGAGACTCTTAGAAGTCCTAAGTCTCTGGTGGGCTGTGAGGATCTGCAGATAGAGGTGGGAGTGTGGAGCAGGGTGCTGGGAGCTGAGCTTCAGGCTGGGGAGATGTACATCTGTATCTCAGACCTAAGGGGCTGGGATAGGCTGTAGGTTGCTGCAGTGCCTGAGACGTGCTTACCTTTGGTTGAGTGGAGTCATGTTGGAAGTCATTTAGTACAGCTGAGGCTGGGGCTGGGATGCTGGGGATGTTGGACCAAAAGGTAGATTTTCTTGGCTCTTAATTGTACACAAAGTCCAGTTAGCGGCATGAGATGAAGAGCTGGGCAAGGAGTTGAGTTGTGGGAGTTTGTGGGAGTAGCTAAGCTCTGGACATGGCTGGCTTTGTCTTCAGTTTCCTGGAGTAGGGTTCTGTTGATTATTTTCTTAAAGGAGCTAGAGCAAATCCTGCTGTGATTCTCCATGTCTTGGTAAGTGTCCAGTAGAACTGCAGCCACCATGTCTCTTCTCCCTGAGCCTCAGTGATTCTGTTATCATAGCCCAGTGACTCTGTTTCCTAAAGTTCTTGAGAGTCTAGCTATACTGTCCTTCATTTTGCACCTGACAATCAGACTCTCCCCAAAATGTGAATCAGCCTCCTGCTCAGAACTCTGCTTCAATCTTCAGGCTAAATCCAAATCTGCTGTGTGACCTCTGAGTCTGTGCAATTCCAACCTTTCTCACCTCCCACCATTCTGTCACCCCTGTGGCTGGCCACATGGAGCCCTGTTAGAATGCTACCATAAGCACAAGTCTGAAACCTATCTCCCTGGCTTGCCTCGATCCCCATCGTTATTTACATCAGAAGCCATCCTTGATATCTAGCCTTGGAACATACCTATGCTTTCTCATCCTGGCCTAACATCTATCACAGGGATGGTACCCACTCATGGTTGCATCCTATGTAGATTGTAGGCTCCTGTAGTTTGGGCCAAGCCTGACTGCTCTCTTTTTACCCTCAAGTCTTATAATCGGTTTGTACAGAGAACATACTCAACATATACTTATCAAGTGAGCAAGTAGGTCATGCATTCTTTGATTTTTAAATTTTCTTTCCTTTTTTTTTTTTTTTTTTTTTTGGTACCAGGAATTGAACTTAAGGCCTTGCAGTTGCCAGGCAAGTGTTGCACCACTGAGCTACATCCCTGGGCCATGGTCATGCATTCTTAAATAAAGCCACAATGACTATTTCTATCTTCTTAGCTCTGACTTTGGAGATTTTGTTCTTTTGATGCTGCTAATGAGAGTTGGGGTCTGCAGGTCTATTTATTTGAATTAAGAACCAAAACTCTTCACTAATATAAAACCCCCAACAATACAAGAAGGAAGGAATGAATAATTCACTTACCTGGATTGGTTCTCCTTGTCTCTGTCCAGAGTTCCTGGAAGGTTAATGTGCCATATATGTGGGATGTGAGTATGTTGAGTGGAGGACCCCAGAACATAAGAGGACCTTGGTATCTCCTTTGTTGTTAAAAAATAGCTTCCAGACCAGGTTATCATTAGTCACAGCAGGCCCAGTTGCATGAAGCTCTTTTTACTGTGCTGTTTACAACCAGAGACTCTTCTGTTTTCCCCACTGGGAAATGAGCATGTTCAGGCTTAGGGTTGTGTTTGCCTTGTGCACATAGTATGTGTACAACTCAGTAGGAGCCTGGCCCTGGTCCTGTCAGAAAAGCTGACAGTAGGGACCCTAGGAAAAAGTCTTAGGCCATTACAAAAGAGTTCTACAAGTTGGGTGTGTGTTCAGAAAACTTCGTTAGCATTGTCTGTAGAGAGTTAGAGACAAAAGGTAGAAACCTGTAAGGATAAAAGGAAGGAGAGAGGATCCTGTTGTAGCAACATTTTGGAAAGTTTAAGGTACATTCGCAAATAGTAACACATTTAGCAAATGTGGAAATTCCACTGTTAATATTGGAAAAGAGAGAGAAAAGCAGCCTGATTTATACCAGAGAACCTTCCAAAGACTCAGGAATGGCAGTACCATGTGCCTTTAGAAGTGGAAGTCTGAAATGAAGGAGAAGCTGTAGAGAACAGGGAAAGGGAACATTACTAGAACCACTGCAGTGAGTCTTAGTCTCCTGTGAGCCATGATGGCACAAGGTAAATTAATTAATATAGACAGAAGTGAGGTGTAAAGAAGAAGCTGAGTTTTGAGTCTGATCAACACTACTCTGGGCACCAAAGATAAAGACCCTAAGTTTGCCACACTTTTACTCGATACATCGGGAGTGACAAATGTAACAAGTTGCTTAGAGCTCAGCAGCCTCAGGACATCATAGAACAATGATGAACCTAGTTGATTAGGAGTTTTTCCATCCCTAAGATGTTGTCATCTGGGGCAATCCTACCCTGAAGCATCACAGAATCACTGCTCTGTGGAAGTCTTAGCTGTGACCAGAGGAAAAAATGGGATTACACCTCAACATGCCGTAGCTGGCCCATAGGCAGAAATACTAGCTTTTATCCTAATTTTAATTATAAAATGATTTCCCCCCATATAATATGGAACTGCTTCTGTATTTAGGACTAAATTAGGGACCGCTCCTCAGCCTGTTACCTCCTCCACTCTGTACAGCCCAGTGACAAACCTGGCCACATGCAGATGGAACAAGGAAATATTTCCTCTGATGGTGGTTAAACTGAAAATCTTTGGACAAAGAGACACTGGACACAATGACTAATACACAAATGGACCTTTTGGAACATGTCCTAAAGGTGATGAGCAGGGTCTTATAGAAGGTGATGATCCTGCATTAATAAAGAGGGAGATTGATAAAGGAGGAGGAGACTGAAATTGGGGCAATGGCTCATGACAAAGCACAGGTGACAAGAAAGGCTGTTTACCTGTGGCAGTTCTTAATGTGGCAGGTTTGGCCGGAGCTATCAGGAGAATATAAGGGTGAGCAGGAGTGAGCAGTGCAGTGTAGTGGGCTGGGGCAGGGGCAGGGGCAGGGAGGATGCCAAATGAGGGCTTAGATGCAGGAAAAACGACTCGTGTTGAGTTCTTAACTAGAAATGAAATGATGGAGACTATGTTTGGGGAAGACTATTCTACAGCTGAGTGTCTGAGTTGGGGTATGAAAAAGCTGACAGTAGGGACCACAGGAAAAAGTCTTAGATCATGACGGAAGAGTTCAGTAATGAACAGCTCCAACAGGAGAGGGAGAGAAGGAAATGCACACACAAAGCCCATCCCTGGCCACGGCTGCTGCTTGCCTCTTCCTACCTCTCATTCACTCTCCATGGACTTTGTTGTGCTTCAACAGGGCTAGCACTGTGGATTTCCAAAAGCCAGGTCACACTCTTTCAATTATTTGAAGGAATCTGAGCCAGAGTGAACAGAAAATAAGTCCTCCTAAGATGTTTCTCAAGCTGTTATCAGTCTGACTAACCACAAAGCGCTAGATGTGGCAACCACGCAGCCTGTCCAGAAAGGCAGTAAGCATCCCTCTCCTCAGACTGCAGCCCCAGCCTCCCCTCCCTAACTCCAGTTCCACTCTCCTCCCATCCCACTCTCCTCCCTGAAACTGACCCTGAGCACCTCAGCCCCAAGAAGATGAGCACAAGATTCCAGAGAGTGTCTTGTAGGTAGGAAGTACACCATAAATGCCAGCTGTTAGTTGTAATAATTATGAAAAAAGTCCAGATGGATTAGACTTTTTACTTGTCAAGTGGTCTGACATCACAGGGCTGGTCTGCTGGGCTCAGAGGGTGTGCAGGGAATGCTTGACTAAGTTAAAAGTTTGTTCCAATTTCAAGACATGTCCAGTCAGGCAGCAAAGACTTGTCTTTATCTAAAATGTAAGAGGACACACTGAAGAGCCTTCCTTCCAAAGGCATTACAAGCTTCTTGCATTTGAATTAATTGCTAAGTTTAGTCTTTGGATTTCTCTTTTTTTCTACTAACATTTTTATTGTGGCCAAGTACAGAAGACAAAATAGGCTATTTAGCTGATTTTAAGGGACTAAGTTCAGTGGCACAAAGTAATTCATACAATCCTCTATTAATTTTCAAAGTCCTATTCCCCACTCTAGTTCTTTATGCACAGCCTGCTGTCTCCTTGGCTGAAGAGTCCTGCCTCTAGTTACAGTCAGGGAGTCTGTACAATAAGTCTCAAGGTTTCTGCTTGAATCTGCCCCTGATGTTCAGCACTCAGTGGTGGAGACCGCTGCCCTCTTAGGCCACTGTTATGCAGGCTGCATGTTGGTGGTCTTTCTGTACTGTTATCTTCTAGCTCTTGCTAAGCCTATGAGTACATCATACTTTGAAGCTAATCAAATACCAGAAAAGTCACACAGTAGCACAAAACTGTTTGGTTCTGCAGCCAGATAGACTGGTTAGGTTTAGATTTACAGAGCCTCGAGCCCAAGGGTTATGTTCTCTGACCCACAGTTTCCTCTTCTATAAAATGAGGTTGTCATTCTCAAGTTGTAATAAGGTTTCTATTTATGTACCTAAAACAAATTCCTTCTATGGTCATAGGATATAGGTTCAGTTCAGATTCTATGGTTATCCATTTGTGTTTCAAAAACTGGTCTGCATTTGAGCTTGACTAAATGATCCAGAGAGTTGGTAAACTGGAGGCAATAATTACCCATCCATCAAGTGTTTATCACACTGAGTATTTTCACTGCACTGGAGGCTTTGGGTATTGTTTATATAACAGCCTGTGATTATTTATGTTACAGCATATGATTATGTAACTGCTTATGAGAACAAGACAGAATCCAGACATGTCTGTGTGTGAGGATGGGCAGAGCTGGAGAATGCAGATGTTATGAGAGGCTGAAGGGGGTTGTGGGAGGGGGCTTATTTCAGGCGTAGCCGGACATGCTGAGGCTCTTTCTCATTGCTGGAAGAGGTGGACATTTCTGTGTGGGCGTCAGTAAAGTCTACTCCCCCCATACAATTTATATCTTGGATCCAGAAAAAAGAAGACCTAAAAGTGAAAATAAGATTATGCTGTTCAGAATGATTATACACAGTGAGTCAGAATGAGAGGCTGGGCGAGGGCCAGGGAATCGTTTTTGTACATATTGTTCCATATGTACCTACGGAGTGAGGACAGGAAAATTCAGATGAACTTAGCACTGAGTTCTGCCCTACCAGTGACCTCAGTGCAGAGGAGAACATCACTGAAGAAGGGATGAAAACAAAAATGGCAAAGAAGCGGTAGCTCTGAGCAATGGTGGAGCAGATGCTCATAACAGGCCCTGATATCAGTAACAACAGGCTCTCAGTTTTTACCTAGAAATAAAGCCTTCCCAAATAAAGCCATTTCCCAGCCTCTCTTGGAGCTAGATGTGGCCACATGACTAAAGGGAAGGCGATGTAAGCTCAACTGTTAAATGTACAAATTTCCAGAAACTGTGCCTAGAAGATAGCTGGTAATCTGTGTCCTCTTATTTGTCTCTTCCTATACTTTGATTTATGGAATATAGATATGACGAATGGAGATCCAGGTCCCAACTTGGACTATTCAATGGATAAATGGAGTAATAAGCCAGTAGGGACCTGTATCTCTAAACTTCTCTATGAGGAGAAATAAACTCTGGTCTTGGGTAAACCTGGTAGTATTAATTTTGGTTGTTCCTAACTAATCCTAACTGATACAGATGGGAAAGATTCAGGTAAATGGGGGCCGGGAAGGATATTCCCAGTAGAGCAAAGGTGTGAAGTGTGGAAACTGAGAGATGCATAAGGAAGAAGTGGAAGAACTCAGAGGGCTGTGTTAGCCAGGGGTG
The DNA here is from genome assembly GCA_004026965.1 of Petromus typicus. Taxonomy (NCBI): domain Eukaryota; kingdom Metazoa; phylum Chordata; class Mammalia; order Rodentia; family Petromuridae; genus Petromus; species Petromus typicus. The sequence goes on along the minus strand of PVIR01000799.1, from coordinate 14,685 downwards.
AGGCCAGTGGAGAGGAAAAGAGATCAGCCTGGAAGGAACTACTGGGTTCAGCTCATGCAAGATTTGAACAACATAGGAAGAAATCTAGATGCTATTCTGTGTGCAACAGCAAGGATACACGGACTATTTTGCTGGTAGAGAAGTATCCTGATGAGCACAGAGTTTGGGGAAGATTAATTGGTTAACAGTGAAGAAAATGAAACAAGTTGCAGGGCTGTTGTCATATCTAGGCAAAAATGAGAGGTGCGATTCTTAAAGAAAAAAAGCAGAAACAGAATTTCCAGAAAAGAGAAGATTATGAGAAACCTCTTGGAAGTCATTTCTAAAAAGAATTATATTAGAAAAAGGAGAACAAGGAAACCTACTGAACTTTGAGCACAGGAAGAAGACAGATGGAGAAGAAAGGGCACAGAAAGGGGTTCTGGAGCCTCTGAAGACAAACCATATACTATATAAGCAAAAGGGTTCCATAATTTGATCACTTATAGATGAATGGCTGGTGATCCATGAGCCATAAACACATTTTCATAAGTTCAAAAATTTTAGGACAATGTGACCCAAATTACCTAAACTTCATCAGGTGAGAGAGGCTATATGTGGCTTGCTATCAAAAGGCAAGAGGGGGAAAAAACTTCATTGGTCTTTCCCAGCCAGCATGTGGTGTCACTTTTATAGAAAGTGGAGATAAGAAAAGAAAGATGGAGATAGAATCATTCCAGTTGGGGAAAACTGATTCATGTTGATCAAAATCACAAGGGCTTGATGTGCCAATGAATAGAAGTTATAACCAGAGGCACGCCTCTTATTTCCTCTTATTTACATAGCCCTTTATTTCCTGGCTTTGATGGTCATGAATGTTTTGTAGAAATGAGCTCAAAGCCATGAGAACTAGTTTCAAAGTTTTCTTTGCATTGACTGGTACGTACACTGTTGTATTATGATTATAACAGTGAAAAACTGGGAGCAACTTGCCTTTGTAAGTTGCATATTCTCTTTCTTTCAGAATTAGAGGCTGAATAAATACAGAAAGACTGAGTAGACAATATTTGGACCACCCATCTTTGGCAATAGCAGCGTTACTTGGCTAAGGCACAGTCCTTAGCTCATTGTGTGAGTCACGTCACTTCTCTGGGTTGTAGCTTTCTCCTATATAAAATAAAGCGCCAGCCACATCCGACTGAGGAGCACATCCGACTGAGCAGCACATCCAACTGAGGAGCACATCCGAGGGAGGGGCACATCCCACTGAGGAACACATCCCACTGAGGAGCACATACCACTGAGGGGCACATCCCACTGAGGGGCATATCCCACTGAGGGGCACATCCCACTGAGGGCACTCCTGCTCTCACACTGTAGGATTGTATGGACACTTACTACCCTTGGGGCATATAGAGAGAGCATCATGCCCAGTTATAAATCCAAGGGTGTGCCTGAGGCAGTTAAAGATTGAATCTGGAACCAGGGTCAAAGAGTTAACCCACCCCTTCTCACTGGAGCTTGAGGACACACTGGCTGGGAGACGTCCTTGGCAGTGGCTGCCCTGACAGTTCCCTAGGAGTGATGACAGTGTTTTAGCTGCTCCAGCCAGGACTCTCCTCAATTCTGGGTCATGAGCCAGCCTTCCGAATTCCAAGGGCCCTTCAGGTTCCTCCTTCCCTTGTTACACTTTGGCTGGAATTTTCCATAAATGTATTAGACAAGAGCCAGAAAGAAGCCTAAGACATTCTATACCTGGACCCCTCACTATATCTCCACTAAGAAGGACACGCCCAACTTGACGTCGTATGAAACATATTCTCATTGTTTTTTTTTTTTTTTTTTAGTAGATCTCAATTTAAGCCCTGATCCATTTCACCTGCTGGTACAAATACTTCCTCTCACTGCTGGGACGTGTTAGAAGTGACTGTGAAGAGACTGGGCTGGCGGAACATGGGTCTGAGCCAGGTCACTGTCTGTTGCACGTCCCTCACGGCCAGTGATATCCACAGAGCACATGTCTGTTCCCTCCTCTCTGCCTCGCAGGCTTTAGACTTGTCTGTTCTATAACAGTCTGCCAGGTCCTGGAGCTCCACCAGCTCCCAGACTGATATATTTCTCATTTCCTCTTATAGTATTGGATTTAAACCTAGAAGGGTTTCCTTAGGTTTAAGGAGTGATAGCCACTCTATGTTGGGTCATCTTCCAGCCAGGAGACGAGTGCCTAGTGCCCTGTTTTGGAGATCATCATGTCATAGTGACAGCAAATTATTTGTCATGGGTTGTCATCTAAAAGTAAGACCTACTGAAAACTAGAGGTTAGGATGGACTGGGAAACAAAACAGGGTGCAAAGGAAAGTGAGGTCAACAGGGTTAGCATAAGGTTGGGAGGCAGGGGAGGGATTTTCCCTATCTCAGCCAATGCCGAGAGTTGCCTGTGTCTAGCTAGAACTCACCCTCTACCTATGAGTTCTTCTGAAGTGAGATATTATCAGAGATGTGGAAATAATGGGAGTATGCCATCTCCAATTTACTAAACTGCATCCTATCACAAATAGCAAACTATCATCCCACATGCAGTGCAACCTAGATCCTATTGTTCTCAGGGCCCCTTTGTATCTCTCAGATCTATGCCTGTTCAGGCCCAGCCCACACTACTCTTGCTTGGAGTAGTGCCTTGGATGCCTGATCTTGCCTCCTCTGTGTTCTTGCCAGGATGACATCTGTAAAGCGGAGTACAAACATAGGCAGGATGGGACTCTACGACCTCCAGGTAAAATTCCAACCTGAGACACACTGACTTCAGGGCCTCTCTCAGCCCATTGGTTTCACTTCATTCTGATGACCTGTTTTACATCCATAATTTTTCTTATACTCCAGGAGCTTTCGGTCTCCCAGGGTATTCTTCATTTGCCTCACATTTGCACAAAATATTTGGCCTTCCTCTCTTCTCTTGATTATGTCCTGCATAAGCACAATCAACTTCATCTTTGAGAAATTTCTCTCAATTATCTCAGAAGAACTTTGATTTCTTTCCTAAGCTGAGCAGCCTGTCTGGTCTATAGTTGAATTAGAGTGACTGTCCAAATTGTGTTTTGTTCATTTACATCTCGTGGAGAAACCCAACTGAAAGTCACATTTTTATCTTTATGTTTACCAAATACTTGCATAGTGTTCATCATTTATTGGATGTCTAAAATATTTTTAATAAATGAATTTATTTATAGAAAAAAAGGGCAGTAAAGAGTGAAGAGGTGGAAATGTTGAATGTATGCTGATAGGAATGTGTGCTAATATCACACACTATTCCCATCAGGATATTGACATCAAAATAATACAGTGATGATGTGAAAATCTCCCCAGTTGTATTTGCACTCATTTGCATATGCTTATGTGTGTTCTAGGCTATGCAAATCTATTACATGTATATCTGTGTATCTGCCATCTCACTCAAGGTACAAAGCAGTTCCATCACCATAAGAATCTCTGGTGCTGCCCATTTATATCCATGCTTACTTCCCTTCTCCATATTTAACTTGTCCTTAGCCCTTTACTAAAGGGGCAGAAATCTGAGAGAGAAAAATACGAAAACAATGTTTGGAGATTTTATATAAATATTGACTTGGGAATGCAAGGAATAATGGGAAAATGAGGACTTGTTTGTTACGCCATTCCTAGAGTTATGGTTGGGCTTCGAGAGGTCAGAAATACAACATTGCACTTTGCCTGGACAAAGCCTTCATTTTGTCCTCTGCAAGTGAGGGGGAAGATCCTGGCTGGGTGGGAGGAGAGCCAACAATGGCTGCTTTTCACCCTTATTTCTGGTTTAAGCTAGTTGAATTTACCAGTAAGGAAAGCTCTGGGGCCAGTCACCATGAGTCATCTGTACAAGCGCAACAGTTACCACCAGCTCACTGAGTAGAGGACATTTTAACTCCAACCAGCTTTTGAATTTTATCTCAGAAATTGTCTCCTTTAATACTTAAAAATATTTAAGTATTTCTGTGTGCCAAGCAAGAGACTAAGAAGCATCTAGAGATTACTAAAATATAGTATCTTCTCGTCAATAGCCAAGTGACAAGTGAAAATACAGAGCAGTAGTCCCAAGAGACTGCTGCAAGCCATGTAAGTCTTCTGTAAAACAGAAAAGGAGCTGCTTTAAGATTGTATTCGGGTGCACCAGCGGAAACCCTCAAAATAACAGTGACACATGTGAAGTAGAAGTTGATTTCTCTTACACAGAAAAATACCCAGAAGTAGGCAATTCTGGCTGGCATGATGGCTTGTCCCATTTTCATTCCTGTCTTTCCATGCTCCAGCCTTGTCCTGGAGGAAGTACAGATCTACTTTTTTGTTACTACGTATTTGTTTGCTTTATTTAGAATTTCACACTAAAGGAATAATATAATATAACATATTTTCTCTTTGGATCTGGCATAATTATTTTAAAATCTGCCCAGGCTGTTATGTATAGAAATAGCTCATTCTTTTCTATTGCCAGGTTGCATTGCGTTTATGGCTAAACCATAGTTTGCTTCTTCATTCACTTGTTCTCAGACCAAGATGCTTTCGTTTGGTTGTATTTTTGCTATTTTTGGCTATTAGAAATCATGCTGTTATAACATTTAGTTATAAGTTTTTATGTAGATATACACTTTCGCTGTTCTGAAATCAGTACAGTGGCTAGATCATATAAATGTTTATTAAGTGGTTTAAATTAAACTTTTAATTTTTAGAAAACTGTTGATTTACACAATTGTAATAAATAATATTAGATTCCCTGATGGTGACATTTGGCAAAACTATCACACATTATTCCCATCAGGATATTGACATCAAAATAATACAGTGATGATGTGAAAATCTCCCCAGTTGTATTTGCACTCATTTGCATATGCTTATGTGTGTTCTAGGCTATGCAAATCTATCACATGTATATCTGTGTATCTGCCATCTCACTCAAGGTACAAAGCAGTTCCATCACCATAAGAATCTCTGGTGCTGCCCGTTTATATCCATGCTTACCTCCCTTCTCCATATTTAACTTGTCCTTAACCCCTGGAAATCATTGATCTCTTTTTTTGTTTGTTTGTTATTTCAAGAATATCATATAATTGGGATCTAAAATTATCCAACTTTTTGTAATTGTCTTTTTCCACTTAGAATATTTCTCTCTAGAGAATTCCTTTACTGCTGCTGAGTAATAATCCATGATATCATTGTACTTCAGTTTGATTGATAACTAACCTGTTGAAAGTGTTTATGGTTATTTTTCATTTTGTGTATCATGAATTAAACTATTATGCACATTCATGGACAGAGTTTTGTATGACTACAGGTTTCCACTTCTATGGAGTTGATGTATAGAATTCAATTGCTGGATATATGGTAAGCATATATTAGCTTTGAGAGAAAATGTCTCATAAAGGCTGTTTTATCATTATTTTATCATTCTACCAGTAATGTGAGTAATACAGTTTCTCCACATTCTTATTTTCTATTTTTTATTGGAGCTATTCTAATAAGTATGTGATACCATCTTATTGTGTTTTTAATTTGAATTTTTCTAATGGCTAATGATTTTGAATGCCTTTCCATGTGCTTCTGTGCTGTCTGTCTAACCAGCTCAATTAAATACCTGTTCATATAATTTTGCCATTTTTCAGTTGAGTTGTTGGCTCTCTTCATTACTAATTGTGAGAATTTTATACTTTTAAATTCTAGTCATTTATTGGATATGTGGTTTGCAAATATTTTCTCCCACTGTCTAGTTTTTATCTTTGCATGATTTTAACATATATCTGACTCAAGAACTGCCAACTATTTTTTTTTTTTTTTGAGACAGAGTCTCATTTTGTAGTTCAGGCTGGTCCTGAGCTCAGCCTCAAACTCACATCACAGCAATCCTCCTGTCTCTGCCTCCCGAGTACTGGGATTACAGGCATGAGCCACCATGCCTGGCACTGTAGTGTATGGTACCAATTGCTGTTGAGCATGAGTCTCCACACCCAGTATTGTATGTGGTTACCGAGGATTGAACCTGTGCCCTTGAGCTTGTAAGACAGGCGCCGGAACCACTGAGCTAAATCCCTGGCCCAGAAACTGCCAACTATTTTTTGAGGTAAATGTACCACTTAACTTTACTACCAGCAATCTTTGAAAGTTCCAGTATGCTTTTCCCAGTGATTAATAATATTTTAGTCAAGTTGGAGATATCCTAGTGGATGTATAGGGAAAGCTCATCATAGTTTTGATTTGCTTTTCTTTTTTTGAGACAGAGTCTCGCTTTTGTAGTTAAGGCTGGCCCTGAACTCAGGATTGAACTCTCAGCAGTCCTCCTGCCTCTGCCTCTAAAGTGCTGGGATTACAGGTGTGAGCCACTATGTCTGGCATTGTGGTATGTGGTACCGGGGATCGAACTTGGGACCTTGTGCTTGCCAGGAAGATGCTGGAACCACTGAGTTAAATCCCCAGCCAGGGAAGATTATAATTTTATCAAGAAGCAAGAAGCAAGAAGCAAGACCACAAAGGGTGAGAGTTGAGTTGATAATCCCAAATGCTTGAGGATGGACTTCGCCTTTCCCTCTGGCCCTAGATCCATGAGATGACAGGAAGATAGGATATGTTTTCAAAGAAGATTAATAATAGCATAGGCTTGTCTAGAAAAAATATATGAGAGGTGAGCAGCTCTGTGGGTTAAAGAACCTGAGTTCTGGTCCCTACGCTCTTGTCACCTGATCGTTGACAGTGTTATGTTTTATAGTTAGATGTCCTCCTATAGCCTCTTGTACATATAGACAGGGTTGGGGGAGGTCACTGGGTCATGGAGGCATTGTATTCATCAGTAGACCAGCCCAAGGATGAGTTGATGGCTAAAGGTGAAGTCTGGATGGAGGAGGTGGGTCACTGGGGGTGAGACCTGCATAGTCTGTCTCTTACCCTCCTCCCTCGATCCACTCTGATTCCCTCCAGGCCAAGCCATGAGTTCTTTCTTCTCTGCTGCTCCACCTGGCCTTGGAGCCAGCAACTATAGACTGAAACCTCGATAAACTGTGAGCCAAAGTAAATCTCCCTTATTCTAATCCGTGGGTGTCAGACATGGTGTCTCAGTGACAAGGGAGTAACTAAGAGGGCAAAATAGCCCTTTCCTCAGGGTCTCTGATTCCAGATTGTCAAAATAAATGGGTTGATGTCGATGCCTTCAGTTTCACTATCACTTGCAAATGGATAGAAGAGCCACTTCTGGGGCTTGTAGCTGGTGCTGACTTTCTACAGGTATGAAAATTGGATCTGCAGCACTCAAGTTGGTCTTGAAGCTCAGAAAGGATAGGCTAGTTCAGATTTCTCTTCTGTCAGCTTTTCCATTTGTTTCCCTTTAACGTTTTGCTCAAAATATGTGTCTCATGGACAAAGCACTGGAAATTGCAGAAAGACTCCCAGATGATCTTTGATAACTTGGCTGATTTGGGGTAGAAGGGACAGAGAGTTATTTGTGGAGCCCACCGGATCTGATTTTGATTCCAGCTCCATTCTTCCTCAGCTTCATAGCCTTGGGCGTGCTACTGTCCTCAGGGCATCCTATTTATCTTATCTAGAACCCACTCTTTTCTTACATTATTGGAAGATAAATACTAAGTAAATATATAATTTTCCAACTATTTTAATGATAAGCCAACACATTTAAATCTACAATGCTCAGTCAGTCTATGCTTTGACTCAAAAAGGTGCATAATAAGTATTTATAAGTTCATATCTGTCAATTAAAGTAGCTATGCACTGAAGGAAAGGAAATGAGCAATTTCATTTATTAGTGGAACTTTTAATGGTACAATGTTTTTGGAAATCAAATAGCATTATTTATCATTAGCCTTAAGATGCATAATCTCTTAATTGAGCAATTCCACTTCTGGAGACACCTTTTCCTAAGAAAACAACCAAAAAATATAAAGACATTTGATGCCACATTGTTTATAACAGTGGAAAAACTAGGGTTGGCAGAATGATTTATGGTTCTGTTATGGGGCATGTAATGATGCACAGCGTTGCCACTGCCAGTGGTGCAGCAGAAGCGGAGCACTGGATTGGAGAACAGGCTTTGGCACCTGGGCTGCAGGCTGGCTCTGTGGCTTGTGGACTTTGGCAAGTTCCACTGAACTCTCAAAACATTAATTTTCCCATTTGTAAAGTGGTTATAACGATGCCAACCAGACTGGGTCAGGAAAATCTGACAAGTGTTTAAGACAGCTGAGGGCAGCAATCAAGAAGAAAATCCACTCATCAAATAAAATAGCACAAGTGACACGGCCTTCTGATCACATTTTTGTGGTAGGTTTGCATTATGGATAAGCTCAGCAAAAAGATAAACATATCTAGAGATGCTGGCAATTCAGGGGAGAATTATGGATGATTTTGGCACTTAGTCTTTTGTTATTATTTGCATTTTCTGTTTTTTACTACATAATATCATTTCTGCAATAAAAATGCTCAAATTATATATCTAGTATAATTTCCAGGGTATCTGGGCAGAGATTTTTGTATCATTTGGCATAGTTTGATGATTTTTCATGAGAGAGTACTGGGCCTGATAGGATATTTTATTTCATCTGATAAAAGTTTATTAGACTAAGAGTCAGCTCTGTCCCTTATGGATAAACTGGCACTATTTTCCTAACAGGGGACTTTGGATGGTAACTCCTGAGTAGGGTCAGAAAGGCAGCTTCATCACCAACAATGCACTCTGGAAGGCAAATAATGGCAATGATAAAAACGAACCCCTGTACTGAGCACGTGCTGCCTGCTGCGCACTTTGTACGGGCTCGTCCACTCACAATAGCCTTGTTACATGGGCTATGTGTACTTTTATTATGTGCATTAGGAAACAAAGGCATGAAGAAGCCAAGTTTCCATGACTGTTAAGTGGTATATTCAAAATGTATTACCTCCCAGCCAGACGGTCTGCTCGGAGACACCTTGACAGTACCCAACGACATTCATGCATGTCAAGTATGTATTCTGCTGCTGGGCTAAGCCCATACTTTCTTATTGTTTTGAAGTACACATTATTGTTGATTGTAGTCATCTACTGTGCCATGGACCTCACAACTTATTCCTTGAACTCATGTGAAACTTTATGATCCTTTGATAACATTATTCCTTCTCTCTGTCACCTCTGCTAACCATAATTCTATTCTCTACTTCTACGAGCTCAATTTTATTATACATGAATTCTGGTTTTTAGAAGAAAGGACTCTAAAAATTCAACATCACTATCACTAACTAGTCCTTAAAATTACTACTAATGAGATTGCTTGTAATTTTTCTTATCTCCTTTTTCTCAACTGATTTCTTGCTATACATATCAGTTTGCAAGTTAAAAGGGAGTTTACTCTCTAGGAAAATGAAATTATGTTATGGATGAGCTGGCATTGGGCACCAGTTCTGCTACAGAGTCCAGCCTGTACGATGGGTGGGTCACTGAGTTTTATCTAGAGGTTAGCAGCCACGTAGAACATGATGAATCATACTTCTCTGGACCAGAAGAGTATTGCTGAGAGTTGTATAAACATCAGCTTCATTCCCATTTTCTACTCTTCTAGTGGGAAAAACATTAAGCTTTAAGACAAATGATATATCAAAGTCTGGTGGAAAGAAATGATTACAGAAGTGAGGGTAGATCATCTCAGAAATGGGAATGGATATTTATTATCCTACTGAACATAACAATGTTTTATTTAATTTTTCTTTGATAGATGAAAAATGGAATTATTTCTATCTCTTCTAGTCTCTGCGTCCAGAACTGAATCTTTTAGATTTGGAGTCATTCCTCTTTCTCTGCACCCTTTAAGGAAAGTCAGAAGGGAAAGGAGGAGAGAAGAGTGTATTAATATCCATGGAACACTTACTACATGTAAAATGCTCTTGTGAGTAATTTATGTTTTTTCATTCTTTAATCCTTACACTAACCTTATGTACTAATTGTTATTATTTGTCTAGTTTTACAGATTATAATGTAGAATTTTCCACTTTGCATGTAGTACAGCAGGGTTGGAACAGAGGTAGTTCTAAAAATTTCTTAATCTGTATGTTGTTCTGCCTTTTTGTTTGTTTGTTTGTTTGTTGAGACAAGATCTTGCTTTGTAGTTTAGGCTGGCCCTGAGCTCATTGTATATATAGCCCAGGCTGGCCTTGAACTCAAAACAATCCTCCTGCCTCTGTCTTCCAAGTGATGGGATTAAAGGCCTGAGCCAACAAGCCTGGCTGTTCTGCCTTCTTATACACAAGTTTTACAACAGCAGTTGATCATTTTTACTTGTGGATTCTTTATTTGTGAATTGATTAAGTCTTTCATATTTATCTATAAGTCCCCAATTAATACTCTCTGGTGTTTCACAGTGGCAAAGAACTTCAACTCATGCGATGTGATAACAAAATGATCTTTTGCCTTTATATTTTGGCTCTCAGTACTGTGAATCACTTTTAAAGGTGCCATATTTCTTTTTTTTTTGCTGATAATTTTGACTTTAGAGCCTTTGAGTGTGGCACTGAAATGTTGCCATGTATTCCCTGACAAGGCTGAGAAGCCCTTTCCAGGGAGAACACAAAATACTTGTGTAAGCTATGCTGAGTACAGGCTTGAGCTATGGTGCTGGATAAAATCCAGTGCTAATGAATCAGCACTATGTAATCCCTCCTTTGGAATTCATAGAAAATTTGACCAGGATTTCCTCCAGATACCAAAATCCAAGAATACTCAAGTTTTTAATTTTTCACTTAGTTATACATTACCAGCCTATCAAATAATGCAACACTTGCATATAAACTGCACATATCCTCCTATATATTTTAAATCATCTCTAGATTACTTATACCTAGTACAGTGTAGATGGTACATAAATATTTGCTATACTGTGTAGTTTAGGCAATAATGACAGGAATAAAAGGCTGTGTGGCTCATTACAGAACAATTTTTTTCTGAATATTTTTGATCTCCAGTTGGTTGAGACTATAAATGTTAACCTATTGATGCAGAGTGTAGGCTGTTTGATGAACTACTTTTAAAGAGAGACATTTATCAGTAAATAGACTGATGAAGAACTGTCCAGAAATTAACAAGGCAATCATATTGATATTGTCAATGTAGCTGTTAAAATAACTAAACTTCAATAGTATTCAAGTGTTTCATGACAGAAACAAGGTGTGTATCCTGGTGGAAAAGTACCTGCCTACCAGGCAATGGGCTCTGGGTCAATCCTTAGCATCACAAAGTTTAATCACAAAGAAAATTGTAAAACAGAATGGAAGAATGGAGAATAATGTATGGATGTTTTAAGTACCTAGGACAGGTAATCAATGATGATGATTCATTTCAGGTAGGTCGGAGCTGACCAGGGAGATAGTTTCTAGGACAGGCATTACACTCACACGCTGATCCCACCCTTCCTCTTATCACATAAACTTCATAAAAATTAAACTGTATATCAGAGTCCAATGGACATAAATCATTAGAGAGGAAACTAAAAGAAAGTATTCTGACCTAGGCAAAAAAGTGAACTCACTGTGTAAAAAAGACTCAAGTTATGTTTTTCTATACTTTGTTATATTATTTTGCAAAGAGTTGCTCCTATTTTTTGAGATCTGATGTTTTAGATTTTTTTTTTCAGTTCAATTTAAAATTATAGTGCCATTTGTCATTCAAAGATTTGAGGGACTGGAGATTTAGCTCAGTGGTTCTGGCACCTGCCTTGCAAGTGCAAGGTTCCTAGTTCCATCCCCGGTAATGACATACAACAATGCTGGGTGTGGAGATTCATGCCCACCAGCAATCAGTACCACACACCACAGTGCTGAGTGTGGTGGCTCACGCCTATAATCCCAGCACTAGGGAGACAGAGGCAGGAGGATTGCTGTGATGTGAATTTGAGGCCAAGCTCAGGGCCAGCCTGAACTACAAAGCGAGACCCTGTCTCAAAAAAAGAGATTTGGATTTGCTCAAATTTGCTCAGTGTCATGGTGATTGGCTGAAGTCAGGATCTGAGATAAATAATGATTAGTTTTTAGAAGGAAATAGGCTCTAGACTGACATGTTTTAAAAACTATAGGAAGACCTAGATGGGAATTTTGTTATTTTCCTTATCTCAACAGATAAGGAAATAAAGGCAACAGGCTCAGGAATGAGACAGGAGCTAGGTCCCATGACTTTCCTTTAAAGTAACTATCTCCATCCTTCTTTCAGATGTTCCAGAAACCTACAGACCAAATCTTATCTTTTTGGAAAAAAAATAAAAATAGAAAGACCGGAATATTCTCTGCTCAAGTTCTTTGCTCGGCTCACTGGTGGGCGTTACTTAAGATATCTGAGCCTCCTTAATGTCCAAGTAGTCAAAAGGCCACACCATTCATCTGACCAGCTACCTTCTCAGTGTGTGCAATTAACCCAACTCTAGAGTCAAATCCATTGACACAAATACTTCCCAGCTGGAAAAAGTCAAAGCATATGCTGTTGATCTTGGATAGGCTGTTCCTTTGTGAGTCTTGACAAAACCAAAACAGATCCATTCACTGTCTATGAAGTGTCCGGTACTGTTATTCTGGGCTCATCTTCCTTCACTCCACACTCCCAGTTCTATGGACACATTGTCATGGTGTCCAGTGCAAAGCAGAGGACAGTGCAGCACACAGACATGCTCATCTGACAGGTCAACAAGATGCGATTAGGAGCAAGTGCCATGGATGGCAGCTTTGGTAATGCAGGTAGATCGATTAGCATCTCAGTACCATCTCTTACCCTTCAGTCAGTAACTTAAATTCTTTAGCGGTTATAAAATGATAATTACATCTACCTCGTGAACAAGTTTTACACGTATAATTCCTAAGCTATAACATAATTTTTAGATCATTATCTTGAGGTCAAATGGGCAACATATTTCTATGTGTGCTTGAGGGATGAGGGACAGACGTGGGGGCAAGCTCAGTAGGGAAAAGTCTTCCTTTGGTTCTGTCTGCATGCCATACAAAACAAAACACTTAACTCGTTAAGATCAAGTGTTTAGAGAGCCTTGGGAAGGCCTCAGCCATAAAATCAACTTCTTTGCAGGTGGTACCTTTTTTCAGAGAGGTATTTGTTTTCCTCCTCCCTCGATAGACCACGGTCCTCAAATTCCTAAAATAATTTCACTGTCAAAGCCAAGATCCAGGACATCTACAATCAACTCTCTGGACTATGTCTGTGTTCACTCCCACTGGCTGGAATTTTTTTATGGGAGTTCGGACAAAGGCCATTTTGTGGCTACTCCCTCTGCTCCCTGCCCAGAAATGGCTTTGCCGGAATGCACTAATTGCTGCAGAACAAAAGGAGGCCTTATGTTCCTCTCTCCCCATGGCTGCGCCTTGATTCTTCATGGCACTGGTTTCAAAACTGTCAGTGTTTCCTCTCACAGCAGCAGAACACGGTGGCCTCTCCCCGCTCCTGGGGAAGTGCCTGGGAGACTGTGGTATGCAAAAAATGGCAGTCTTCATTTACCTAGCAGCTGGTAGGGAAAAGCCCTTTCGCCTCGTCATAAGGGCTCTTTTTGTCTCTTTGGGCGCACGCAGCTGTGAGTGACTCAGTGGGTTCCCCTCAAGTGTGGAGAACTATTCAGCACCGTTTAAAAGCGCGCAAGCTACTGGGGTGCTGTTGACCTAAGAAGAAATGTGTTCCTACTCCTAGAGGTTTTAATAAACCACGATGAAGAGCAAATGTCGTGCAAGGGAAGAAATGGACAGAACCCTCGGGTAACAGTTCGTGAAAATAGTAAATCTATACAGCACTAAAAATAAGATTGAGTACTCTTAGCCAGTAATGACAGAGAACAGCTCTTGAAGGTGAGACAAATAAGAAAGAAACAGAAAGTCCAGATGCCAGTACCTTCTAGGAAAAGCCAATGATGACGATACAGTAGTGCGAGGAGGCCTGAGCCCAGTCTGTCGCTAAACCCAGAAGCCGAAGTGGGCGGGACGCCAAGGGCTCACGTCAGGGCCCTTAGTTGGGAGGCTTCACTTGAAAGTCTGGCTGTGTAGGATCACTCCTTGCCCCAATCTTAACTTCTGTTAAATAGCAAGAAGCAACGACGAAGAGTGAAGCAGTAATGAGAGTGAAGATGAAGACCTGGCTCAGAAGGAAGCATGTGCCCCAGAGGCTACCAATCCTCACCAGGTGACATTCTCCACCCAGAAGACACTTCCACTGCTACCCAGAGCAAACTGCGGGGAGGATTCCCCCTCCACAGGCCAGGAGGGAATCTCCAAGGCAAAGGAAAGCACAGTATCAGATCCTGCAAGCATTCCTGAAAAACAAATGCTGTGAAGGACAGGGAGAGGATCATCCCCTGAGGAAATAGTGAAAGCGGAAACATACCTTAAAGTAAAGATCAATAACATCTTGATCTTGTACCACAAATTAAAATCAGCCAGGAAAACAAAAGCTCCAAGCAGACATTTTTATAAAGCTAAAGTAAGAAAACAGTTTCATATAAAGAATGAATAACTAAACATGAGAAATATTGAGTCAAATAATCACAACAAAATTTTTTCCAGTTCTCTTTCTTCTTAGATTGAGTCTTGCTATGTTGCCCAAGAGGATCACCAATTGGTGATCCTCTTGCCTCAGCTTCCTGAGTAACTGGGATTACAGGCACAAGCCACCATGCCTGGCTTTGATTTTTTTTAATT